>NW_021024818.1:832400-940495 GCF_004153795.1 Camellia sinensis | reverse complement strand
GCGGGTTTCGGGCCGCCCACGGGCCAATTTTACATTCCTACCAATGTGAATTTTAAAATATGAATGTTCACATCATAAAATTGCTAACCATTCAAAAAATATTTATAAGGGTATCAAAATTAAATATAGGGGCATAAGTGTCCAAGAAAATAGTGTAAATCAAGAAAAAGGACTTTATGGAATAAAACTATACATACATGGGACTAAATGGGTTAAAAAATTCATTCATGGACTTCTTGGGTTAAAACACTTCTAAATGGGATTTATCAATAATTTTCCCACATATATATATTTGGTAAAAAGTCTAGAAGACTTCATTTTATTAATATTACTTTAAAAGAATTATGAAAAATAATACCGTGACAATCCATATATTTTTCAAAGTGTAAGACACTAGAAAATGATGAATTTTATGCCTATGTGTTTTGTTTAATATAATTTATTTTTTAATTTAAATTTTTTTGGGCAAATTACAAAAAAAAAAAAAAAAATCCAGGGTCTAGCTATTTTGCAATTTATACCCCAAGGTTTTAATTGCATCAATTTGAACCCTAAAGTTTTACTTTTGTCACAATCTCAACCGTCCGTTTATCTCTATTAGCTTGGTTGACGAAAGAAAATTGGTACTACACATCTGGCACTTTTACATTGGCCTATTTACTCAATATCAATAATAAATTTGAACTTTAACACATCATATCCATTCCACCATTTATTTGTCATTCATTAAATCAAAGTCATTCATTATAAATTTACCACACACTTGACCACATTATATCAAAACCTCTCTATATCTCTTTCTCATCAACGTCATCTCTCCCTCTATCTCTCTCTCTCTACAAACGTACGCAATGCCTCATGCTGCTAACGCCATCTCCGGCCAACGTTTGGAGGATGCACACATCCTTTTTCTCCTCCTTCTTTAGAGGATGCACACATCCATCTGTCCCATCTTTTGCTGCCGCTCTTCTCTCCTCTTACTACTTTACATGTATTGCAAATATATATATATATAATATAAAGATCTAGGGTTAAGGTTTTAGGAGTAGAAGAAGAAGAGCAGAAGGAGGAGATGGAGAGAAGAGGTGAGGGGGGTGGCTGTGGACGGTAAGAGAAGACAATAAGGAGGAAGGGCTACACTATTGAGATAGGCACCCCGACGAATCCCTCTTTTCTACAAAATAAAAATCGAACTCCCTTTAGAATTTGATGGGAAGGTGCAATGGTAGCATGGTTGTGACGATGGGTAGAAAAGAAAGAAAAACAAGTGAATCGGTAGCCACAGTCGAAAGAAAAATTTTGTGAACCACTGGCTAGTGTCGCTCCTACTCTGTTCTTTTCTCATTTCGTTTATGGAGATTTCGGGGTCGGAGTGAGTGAGAGGCAAAATAAGAAGTGATTGTGAAGGCGATGTAATCGTTCATTAATCTCGGTCGGCATTGTTGTCACTCCATTCTTCCATTTCTTTTCTTTTGTCGTTGTGGAGATATATTTTCTGAGTCCCAACACGTGGCCAAGGTGACACCGACGTGTCAGTCGAGGTGCCATGTGTCTAGGTTATGACGCCGAGGTGATCTCGGTTAGGCCAAGGTTATCTCCGAAGATATCTGAATCTGAGATAAGCGGATAAGGCACAAGAGTCCTAGAATAAGGAAGGACTTTAGTGTGGATAAGGATAACACTCTTAGGGAGTTTATCTCTATCTATAGAAGAGTCCTGGATAAGTACTGAACAGAAGTCCATTGAAGTTAGGCTTCTATGGGGACTAGGAGTGAGGTAACTATAAAAGAAAGGCACCCCCGATGGGTCTAAGGTACGAAATTTATGTTCTGAATAGTGAATTTAGCACTATTGATTATCTTTGAGAGATATACTGACTTGATCGTCGGAGTGCCCCCGGGTGGACGAACCACTGCCGGAATCTTCTCTTTCTGTTGCAGGTCAGCCAAGTGTCATCTATTCTGCCAGTGCTCTCTAGCTGAATACTGAGTTGGCAGTGTGATCGGAAATTCACTCACACAATTTGGCACCGTTTGTGGGAAAGAAAGGAGAATAGATGGCCAGTGACGGATAGAAGGATAAGGTTGGGGACGAAACCCCTGTTGGGAACGGTAAGCACGTTGATCCTAATATGGAGGAAGATGGTCGCAATGAGGAGACTTAGAACCAGAATCACGGCAAGAAAGACGTCGGCCAGGATGGCGACGTGCCAAAGAAACCAGAACAAAGCAGGTATTATAACGAGGACAACCTCCAAGTTTGAAAGGATAGATGCCTTCGAAGGGACGAAAAAGTAAAAGAGATGGCGAACAAATTGGTAGACCTGCAATCGGTCGTCAATTTTATGATGCAAAACAATGTCATGCAACTACCGTTCCCGCTGCAGAGCACGCTGATTCCAGCGGCCAATGCACAGAAGGGAGGGCAGAAACCAATCCCAGAAATCCCCCAGCACACCAGGAGCGAAAAACACTCTCACCAGCCTTCAAGGGAGGTCAGACGAGGAGAGTCGATGAGAGAAGAGTCGCAGAGGACGCATCGCACCAAGGAGTCAGACCCCAAAGAACATCGGCATGTTCAGGGGCAGGCGCTCTGTTTCAACACAACTCACGGAGAAAGATCGAAAAGGACCCACCATGAAGCTGAGAGTAGTATGTTGAAAAGACTGAAGTCGGGAGATAGCCGAGCTCCTGGGTAGAGTAAGGAAGACCTGAGAGATTACCTCAAGAGGAAACAACATAATGCCAATGCCGAAGTAACTTCACTTGTTAAGCCGAGAACAACATTCTTGGTAGAATTGGACAAATTTGAGGTGCTAAAGAGATTCAGTATGCCGAGGTTCCAAATATACGATGGTAAGTCAGACCCCAACTTCCACGTTGGATTATACTTGAACTCAATGGCATTGTATAGCAAGAATGAGCCGTTGCTCTGCAAAGTGTTCCCCTCATCCTTCGGGGAGATTGCATCAGATTGGTTTCACAAACTATCGAAGGGAAGCGTGAAGACCTGGGAAGGCCTGACTGAGATGTTCGTGGCCAGGTTTGTAACAAACAAGCTGCAACCATTAAGGGTGGATGCATTGATGGCCCTGAAGATTAGTAAGGATGAAGGCCTTAGGGTCTATGCAAAAAGATACTATGAGGTGTTCAACCGAATACCCGAATACAACCAAGAGGTGGAGGTCGTGTCTTTTAAGAATGGCCTGAAAGATGATTGCGCTCTACGGAAGTCATTGGCAAAGACATTGCCGAAAAGCATGGAAGAGCTCATGGCTAGAATTGAGAAGTATGCCAGAGCTGCGGAAGATACGTCGGGGACAAAGGAGACAAAGCAAGAAAAAGGAAACAGCTCGCCGAAGCGAGGCTGAGGTAACAATGGATCCAGCAAGCAAGAGGTAGGACTGGGGGCTACACAAGCAGTTACAACTGTGTTCCGAATCCCGATTCACAAAGTCCTAGGCAAAATTCAGAGCCAACCCTATTTCAGAGCGCCAATGAGAGCACCAAGAGAGTTTATGAAAAGAAAGCTTGGAAGACATTGTGCTTACCACAATGAAGTTGGGCACATGACTCAGGGTTGTAGAGCCCTAAAAACACACTTAGAAGACCTGGTGAGGCAAGGCCATCTGAGAGACCTTGTCGATAAGGCCAGGACAAGGGAAGAACAGGCAAGACTGCCTCAGGCGACAGCAGCTCCACCTCCCCCAGCACAGCAACCTCAAGTAGGAGGACCTCGGGTAATTAATGTAATTCACTCGAAGGTCAACGAAAACGAGATTCGGGGGGAGACCCAGAAGGTAAAACACCTACAGCATGTCTACCAAGTCGGGGAGAAGAGACATCGGGCAGAAGAGTGCCAAGGACCAGTAGTGTCCTTTACTGAAGCCGACCTTGAGATGGTGCAGCATCCACACAACGATGCCTTGGTAGTATCCCTCCAGGTTAGGGAATGCCAAGTGAAGCGCTCCTTAATCGACCAAGGCAGCTCTTGTGACATCATGTACGTCAAATGTTACAAGGAGCTTGGCCTTCACCCAGACGATATGGAGTAATCCAATAGCCCAATGGTTGAGTTTAATCGAACGCCGACGTGGCCACTGGGAATGACGAGCTTGGAGGTGTAGGCTGGCACCAAGAAGATAAAGACAGAATTCACCGTAATCGACACACCCTCCCCTTACAATATCATCTTGGGAAGGCCGTGGTTGCATGCGATGGGGGCTGTTCCCTCAACATTGCATCAACTATTGCGGTTCCTAATAGAACATGGGATAGAGGAGATCAGCTGCAGGCAAAGAATTGCTCCATGGCGGCAAAGAAATCCACCTGCAGCATACGAGAATCAGAGAAGGTAGAGATCGAAGGCGAGGACGTGGAGGTCCTAGAGGATATCGGCAAAGAGCCAGCCGAGAAGAGTGAAGAAGCACTAAAGAAAATCCTCATCTAGGAGGGAGATAAAGAACGCTTCTTTCTTCTCGGCTCGGGCTTAGCCAACGAAGAGGGAAAAAGTTGGAAGCATTCCTGAGAGCAAATACTGAGGTGTTTGCCGAAGTAAATAAATAAAGTTTTGCTTTTTTGTCATTTGCCGAAATAAAGTTTTTCTTTTTTGTCATTTGCCGAAGTAAATAAATAAAGTTTTCGCTCGATTTATTCACTTATGACTGATAAAGATACATAACGTTGTTTCTGGAATACATGTATAATGAGAACCCAAGTGGAACTTAGGTTCACATTAGGGGGCAGAGAGAAGAAAAATGATGTTTAACACTTGTTGAAACTTGAGAAAAGTTTACAAGTTGAAGTTAAACCGAGATGATGTTTAACACTTGTTGAAACTTAAGAAAAGTTTGCAAGTTGAAGTTAAACCGAGATGATATTTAATACTTGTTGAAACTTGAGAAAAGTTTACAAGTTGAAGTTAAACCGAGATGACATTTAACACTTGTTGAAACTTGAGAAAAGTTTACAGGTTGAAGTTAGACTAAGGTAAAACACTTGTTGAAATTTTATGAAAAAATTTACAAGCTGAAACCAAGGTTATGCTGAGAAAGGTACTTGGGTACTTGCTGAGGTAAATCATCAGGTTGTATTACCGAGGTGTTCCACCCCGAGAAGGTTGCACAAAGATTGAAGTGTATATTAAAAATATACAAAATATACTAAGTATGGAAGCATACAAGGCAAACATGCAAGCATTTGAAACAAAAGAGTTGAATTAAAAGCACATCGGCGATGTAAAGAGTTTACATTACTTCAAAAAGAAAAACAAAGTACAAAATACAAAGGAAAAAGACATCAAAATCAAGACTCGTCGGTGACAACAGATGGTTGGGTCTGAAGTTCGGACGACTACTGGGAAGACACCTTGGCAGCCTTTTCCGCCGCAAGCTCGGCATCAATTTCTTGAAAGGTTTCGTCGAGGCTCTTGTCGGCAAGAATTACGTCGGCTGATGCCTTCTCAGCTGTAGCATCTTTGGGAACCTCCTCAGCCTCATCATCTTGAGTCAAGTCCAGGACTTGCTTCTTCAGAAAAGAGGATTTGGTCCCAGCAGCATCTTTTGGCTTCCTCACCAAAACCCCCTCCTCAGATTCAAAGTCGTCATCGGATTGGCTTGGAGACGGGGGGAATGGCAGAGGAAGGACGTCAGTATTCTGGCGTGGGGAGTCATCGGGGATTTCAAGCTTGTTAAGTAAAGACATCCAACCAAGGGTGAAACCCTTGCTGCATGCCTGCTTTACTTGCTTCTCGTAATCCGTCGTGACATCGGCTACCCCCTTATTGTAGCCCTTCTCATTCGTTGCCTTGAGCTCAGCGTCCTTCGTGGCCAAGGCCTCTTGCAATTCTTTTTGGGCTTGGGCCGTTTTCTCTTCGGCATCCTTCTTTTCGGCCTCAAGCACCTTCTTGATGGCCTCAGCAGAGTCCGCCTTTTCTTCGGCGTCGTTTTGAGCTTTAATGGCAGCCTCGGCCTGATCCTCCAAAGTCTTCATCTTTGACTGCAGATTTTTGTTAGTCTTTTGCAGACTGGAGACCTCCCTCTTCTTCTCGGCTAGCTTCTCCTGGTTCTGGAAAGATTGTACCGAGAAAGAATGAGCATACTGGATGGCTTGAAAGTAGACTGAAGTTATTAGAAAATATTGTAAGTATAGAAAGAAAGAAAAATTTCCCAATAAAGAGACTTACCTGAACAGAGTGCTGAAGCATCAGAGCATAGTTCTCATATTTGCTCATCTCGGCATTTCGGTCGAGATTGCCGGGAAGGGCAGGGCGGTACTAAGGGCGGCGGCGACATTAATGTCGTCGGCACTGTCGCTAGCCATAACTGGCTTATCTTCCAATGTGAATTGGGGGGCCCAGGGGGCATCGCGCTTTGAAGTCCCCGAGGTGGTTGTAGCGGATGACCTCGGCCTCTTAGTTCGGGTAGACTCGGATGGTTGGGCCTCGGCAGGCCTGTTCTCCGCGGCAGAGTGGGACTTATCACTCTCAGCCAGTTTGGAGATCAGTAAAGTGTCCTCAGTGTCTACCTGAGTCACCTTTGCCTTTGGCTAAGCCTTCTTAATCCTTTTTGTCTTCGGCTTTGGCTGGGTTGGCGCTGATTGGGCATCAACTGAATCAGGGATGCTGGCTAAGAGATCCTTAGCAACTGCTTTTTGGCGGCCCATTTCAGTAGCAAAAACAGTTAGTCGCCGACGTTGGCGCTGGGATATTGGGATCAAATAAGGAGTCGAGGTTGAGGGCTACTCGGCTGGATCAGAGGTCGATCCTTGATCATGCCGAGATGTGGAGGCGGATTGAGGAGTTGTGGCGGAAGGCGGAGAAAGACTTTTCTTTTTTTCTTGGGGACGTCGGGAAGAGCTGACTTATAGGTAGGAATGAAATTGAGTAGAAGAGGGGCCTTCCGTTTGAGGACTGGCAAATCCAACAGTCTTCTCAAGCCTTTGCTGGGAAAGAAAGACTGACGGAAGCCCTTTGGTGGCTGAGGAAGAGCTACAAGAAAAACAGACGTTAGAAACAAATAAAGTATTGAAGACTTTAAAAAACAAGTTAGTATGAACACAGGGCTCTTACCATTGCCCTCTACAAAAATTGTTTGAGGAAGAGGGTAAAGATGGAGATCCTTATTTAGAGCGAACTCCCAGTTCCTCGAGGTAATGAAGTAGTCGTCTCCAGCTCCCTTGTTGGAGTCTGGGAGGTCGGCTACGATTTTGTACGCTGTGGATCTCGGCTTGAGGTAGTAAACGTAGCTCGTGTCTTTTTTGAGGCCACACATGGTATAGCAAAACTGGATATCGGCTAAGGTAACCCTAACTTTTTCTTGTTTGGCTAAGGCTATGATGCCATTAATAACTCGGTAGGAGTTGATGGCAAGCTGCATTAGGTTCAACTTATAGTAGTGAATGATCTCACGAAAAAGGATATTGAGTGGGAGCCGATGTCCGCACTTGATGAAAGCTACAGCAGGAAGGGGCATGGAGTCAGCTGTGGGCATGATAGAGTCATCCTCTCCAGCCAACCTCAGATGAACGTCGGCTGGGATGTCAAACTCCTACCTAAAGTGCTCTAATTTGCTCGGGGTATCTACCCTATGTTTCGGCATACCCATGATATCAGCCTAACTAGGAGGAGCTGGGTTTCAGAAAAAGGGAGCTTTAAGAAAGGGATATTAGGACCTCGGCAACGACCTAAGTATGTTCTGGGTAAGAATTTATGGAAATAGTTTCAGTTTTTCCTAAGAATTTGTGGGTTCTACAAACAAATCCCAAACCTAGATCTATGGAGACGAAGATTGAAGGCGCGAAATCTGGAAAACAGAAAAGCAAGAATGTGCTTCAGAATCAAGAACAAAGATGGACTATCAAGAACGTTGTAAGTACGAAGGGTATAAGGTCAAGAACAGTGGCAAAAGTGCAGAAAAGTTGTGAGCAGTACGAGTATTCAAGACATGGGCAAAGAACAAAATTGTGAAATAAATACGCTTAGATGCATGATTCATGAATCAAATATTTGAGTAAAACAGCAATGGCGACTAATGATAAAGCAAAATTTCTTAGAGAACAACAAGAAATAAAACAAGAAGGAGTAGCGATTTACCAGGAAAATGGAAGCCGGAATGGGGATTGCCGAAGTCTGACAACGGTTGTAAAGGCGGAGGATCGGTGAAAATCTCGCCAGAAGTGGTAAACGGAGGAAGTTGCAGAGCTAAGAAAGCTTGAACAATGGAGGATTTGAGAAAGTTAAGACCTAGAGAGAGAAAAAGCTAGAGGATTGAACAAAAAGTGAAGCGACGAAGAGATGGAGAAAGTTTTGTTAAAACTTGAAACGGCGGAAAAATAGAATTAATGTGCCTAAAACAACGTGTGTTAGACGGCGCACGCATACGCGAGACAATTTAGAAGCACGTACCAAGTACGATCCAGTAAGAGAAGGACATGTGGCTGAAACTATTGAATTGTGATGCATGACAGCTCATACGCGTGAGGGAGTTCAATGGAATTCTTGTTCTTTAAAAGACATGTCGGCCTGTATGATGATCTCTGTTAAGACACTTTAACCCGACATACTGGCAGGAAGTAGCGGTATAGGTTCCATCACCTCAACGCCGAGGTAATAGAACCTAGGGGGCAGTTGTGGAGATATATTTTCTGAGTCCCAATATGTGGCCAAGGTGACGCCGACGTGTCAACTGAGGTGCCACGTGTCCAGGTTATGACACCGAGGTGATCTCAGTTAGGCCGAGGTTATCTCCGAAGATATCAGAATCCGGGATAAGCGGATAAGGTACAAGAGTCCTAGAATAAGAAAGGACTTTAGTGTGGATAAGGATAACACTCTTAGGGAGTTTATCACTATCTATAGAAAAGTCCTGGATAAGCACTGAACAGAAGTCCATTGAAGCTAGGCTTCTATGGGGACTAGGAGTGAGGTAACTATAAAAGAAAGGCACCCCCGATGGGTCTAAGGTACGCAATTTATGTTCTGAATAGTGAATTTAGCACTATTGATTATCTTTGAGAGATATACTGACTTGATCGTCGGAGTGCCTCCGGGTGGACGAACCACCGCCAGAATCTTCTCTTTCTGTTGCAGGTCAGTCAAGTGCCATCTGTTCTGCCAGTGCTCTCCAGCTGAATACTGAGTATGGCAGTGTGGTCAGAAATTCACTCACACAATTTGGCGCCGTCTGTGGGAAAGAAAAGACAATAGATGGCCAGTGACAGACAGAAGGATAAGGTTGAGGACGAAATCCCTGCTGGGAGTGGTAAGCACGTTGACCCAAATGTGGAGGAAGATGGTCAAACACATTGGTCATATACACAATCCCTCAATACATAAAGTTAATGTATTCTACCAACCGTCTACACATGATGCATATAAACACATTGGTCATATACACAATCCCTCAATACATAAAGTTAATGTATTCTACCAACCGTCTACACATGATGCATATAAACACATTGGTCATATACACAATCCCTCAATACATAAAGTTAATGTATTCTACCAACCGTCTACACATGATGCATATAAACACATTGGTCATATACACAATCCCTCAATACATAAAGTTAATGTATTCTACCAACCGTCTACACATGATGCATATAAACACATTGGTCATATACACAATCCCTCAATACATAAAGTTAATGTATTCTACCAACCGTCTACACATGATGCATATAAACACATTGGTCATATACACAATCCCTCAATACATAAAGTTAATGTATTCTACCAACCGTCTACACATGATGCATATAAACACATTGGTCATATACACAATCCCTCAATACATAAAGTTAATGTATTCTACCAACCGTCTACACATGATGCATATAAACACATTGGTCATATACACAATCACTCAATACATAAAGTTAATGTATTCTACCAACCGTCTACACATAATGCATATAAACACATTGGTCATATACACAATCACTCAATACATAAAGTTAATGTATTCTACCAACCGTCTACACATAATGCATATAAACACATTGGTCATATACACAATCACTCAATACATAAAGTTAATGTATTCTACCAACCGTCTACACATAATGCATATAAACACATTGGTCATATACACAATCACTCAATACATAAAGTTAATGTATTCTATCAACCGTCATACTCTATGACACATCTGATTGATTAGTTTTAGTTTGCCTAATCATCATGCATTGTCTACAACAATCAACACTACCCTCCACCGGTAGCCCAAAGCAATTATTTCTAAACAGGAAATAAATGCACAAATAATATATCAACATTACAACTAGACGAGCAATAGAAGATTCGTCTACACTCTTTAATCCCATACATTCCCAATTTCAACATTCTCAATTCTATTCCTCGCTTTCTTCAATTAATTGTAACGGCATTAATTAATTGAACCAATTAGGGCAAATTACCATAATTCACAAAACAACCCTAAGGTTCCATTTTCATCAATGATTCAATATTTATTCCATTTCTCTATGCCAAACATGCATCTAGGTTTATTATGAATAAAACCCCAACTTTTGTAAAATTACACAAAAGCCCCAAACTTTCACAAAATTACCAAAACAAGCCCAACATCTCAAAATACCAAAATTTAAAGACAAAATCCATAGAGAGGAGTAGGATATCCCTACCTCAAATTCGGAGCCCCAAAGGAGAAGATGACAAAACCCAACGTGCTCCAAAACTCGAAATTTTCATATTAAAATGTAGCCCTCGACGATCAACAACTCTTTTGTAAAGGCCAAAGGTGAGCAAATCACTCCTACTAGATCAAAACCTAGAGAGAAGGTAGTGTCTAGAGTGGGAGGCTCAACAATGGTGTTTTTTGGAAAAGTAGGAGACAGAAGAGAAGGTGAAGAAGTGATTTGAAAAGTCAAAACACGGAGCTTTAACCCAGTTCTCCGCTCGAGCGTAAAACACTCCACTCGAGCGTAACACACAGACTTCCGCTCGAGCGCACACACTCCCGCTCGAGCGCAGAATGCACTCTCCCAGCATTTTCGCAGGACCAGGCCTCCGCTCGAGCTCCCAACTCTACGCTCGAGCGTAACTCACACAACCCCGCTCGAGCGGCCAAACCCACGCTCGAGCGTACAACTCTGCACAAGAAATACTGGATGGGTGTATTCCCCGCTCGAGCGCCAACATCCCCGCTCGAGCGGACAGGCCAAAAATCTGGGCAACTAGTTTTGGTTTCTAAACTCAACCAACCTGAAACAAATCCGCCCAACACATCCTATAACTCAAAAACGAAGTAAGGAAGGATGTAAACAAGATAATAATCAACTACTAACATCCAAGGACACATGTCCGGATCACTGTACAACAAGGGTAAATCCGGGATCGCTATAAGAAAGTTGGCTTCCCTGAGTTAATGAAGCAGTTAGGATCTGCTGAGCTTTAACCATAGCAGGAGTTGGAGCATGTATGTTGATTGGGAATTCAGTTTGAACAATCTCAACAATGCGTGAAATTTTGAAATTATCCCACCATTTAACCATGTGTTGTCGGTAAATAACATCATCAGAAATACCATATTGCCATTTGAATATCGAAAGGATTTTGTATTTGGATATAAAAATGAGCAATGGAGGGAATTTCCTTTGCTGTGGAGTGAATGAGAAAACAGTGGAAAAATAGTTGACTTGTTCCATAATGACTGATGGGAATATTTCTGAAATAGCTCCATACTGAGTCCACCATTGAAGAAACCAAGTAGGTAATTCAAATTTGAACTTTTGATCAAACTGGAAAAACCATAAGTGACTATTTGACTCATTTTGATACAAGAGAACTTTGAACCAAGCGTCAATATAATCATAGTAACTGTATTGAATTGAATGACCAGGCAAATCGCTTAGTTGATAAGGAGAACCCCAATCATCTAGAGAAACAAAGTTGTGAATATAGAGTGAATAATATACAATTTTACTTGTGTAAGTACGATCATAAATGGGTTTAATCATAATAGACTGGTGGTTGAATAAGATGCCTTTGTAAAAGGAAATTGTTTTTTCTGGATGGAAAGGAACAAAATGCCATCCAGGAGGGAAATAAGATTTAACCAGATCAGTGAACAGTATGGCTCTTTGGGTGACTGGGTTCTTTGAAAAAGAGATTAGTAGTAGTAGATTTAACATAATCAGACCGGGCAGATTTAATAGGGTTAGGAGGGTAAGGAGTAACTGCTTTACTAGATGAAGAAAAGGGATCCGTAGCCAAAGCGGATGTATAACTAGGCTTAGGAATGTTACCAAGAATTTGGTAACGATTAACCAATTCAACAGGGTGATATTTGGTGACTAGCTCCAAAGGAGGAGGAACAAAAGGTTGACTAGATGGGACCAAGGCTTTAGAAGGAGGCCTGGGATGAGACATCTGTGAAATAGATAAATGAAATTAGCATCCATAGAGGATATCTAATTGATTAGTATGTGAATGTAAACAGTTAATATAATGAGAAAGTTACTGGCGTTGAGCTTTAATTCGATGGAACTGAATATATTGAGCACATTTAGTGGGCAAATGGGTTGATTTGAGAAAAGCAAGGCGAGAAGCAGTATGCTTAATCAGGGATTTGTAGAGTTTAATTTTCTGTTTATGGTATGAAATAGAGGAAATAGGCATTATCCACCCTGTAAAAATTCTCGGGTAAGAAAATCAGGAATAGAATTTTGGCAACCAGGAATATATTCAATATCAAAATAAAAAATACTTAATATAGATTGCCAACGGGCAAAAATTGGCTTACTAGCAAGATCTTGAACATCTGTTTCTAAAACATATTTAGCAGATTTACAATCAACACGAAGTAAAATTTTTTGATTGAAAATATCATCTTGAAATTTACTAACACATAGAACAGTAGATAAAATTTCTTGTTTAATAGTACTATAATTCTTTTGTGCTTTATTCCAGACACCAGAATGAAATCGAACAATTTGTTCAGATGACTGAGGAGTGATTTTTTGGAGAAGGATGCAACCATAACCAATATCAGAGGCATCGGTTTGAATAATTTTAAAGGAATTTTCAGTGGGAATACCAAGACAAGGAAGAGACTTGACATATTATTTGACTTGTTTAACAATAGCAGTATGAGTCGAAGACCAAGGGGGAGGATTGTCTTTTAACCGTTCAAATAAGGGTTGACAAGTTTTTCTAAGGTATTTGTAAAATTCAGCAATATAATTAAGTGATCCTAAAAAACGTTGTAACTGGGTTTTCTCTAGAATTTTATCAGGAAATTTAGAAGCAAATTCAATAGAGCGACTAATTGGTAGAATTGTATTCTGGTGAATATCATATCCTAAAAATCTGACTTTAGTTTGGAACAATTTAATCTTAGGAGCAGATATGACTAGACCATGACTTTTAATAATATAAAAGAAAGCGGTAAGATGTTTCCAATGTTCACTAATTGATTTTGAAAAGAATGAGAATATCATCTATATAAACTATGGAAAAATGACTAAATGGATTGAAAATGTCATTCATTATATTTTGAAATTCACTAGGCGCATTTTTTAGTCCAAAAGGCATGACATTCCATTCATAGTGACCAAAGGGTGTAGTAAAAGCAGTTTTATATCTATCTTTAGGATGAATTTGGATTTGTCAAAAACCACATTTTAAATCAAATTTACTAAAAATGACAGCTTGACTAAGTCTTTTGATTAAGCCTTTTTTATTAGGAATTGGATATCTAATCCATTCTAAGACTTTATTCAATGGTTTATAATTAATAACTAGGCGAGGGACACCTCGTTCTAATTCAGCATTTTTATTAACTTTAAAGGCGGGGCAAGACCAAGGTGATTTACTATGACTAATAATCTTATTTTCTAATAATTCATTGATTTGTTTTTTACACATTTCAACTAATTCATGATTCATTTGAATAGGTCTAGATTTAGTAGAAATTTGTCGTTCATTAAAAATTTTAATATATGGAAGTGTAACTACATAGTTTTTTCTATGCCAAAAGGCAGTGGGTAGAGTTGAACAAACAGTTGTTTCTAATTTTAATTTAAATTCTTCAATTTGAGATATAAGAATTGGGTCAGTTAATTTTTGTTCAATTCTTTTGTAATTAACTTCTTCTTTAAGAAATCTTAATTGACGAGTTAATCTATTAATAGTTTGGGAAATAGAACAATCTTTTAATTGATATAATTCAAGAGCTTTAGGAGAAGATACAAATTTAAAAGTAATTGTTTGGCCAAGGGCTTGAGTAGTTATGCCTTGAGTGGAAGTAGTAAATGGAGATAGGAAAAATATAAATGGTGTTCCTGAAATAACTTTGTCAGTCATCTTTCGGACTAAAACAAAAGATGTTTTAAAACTAGGGGTGGGCACGGATCGGTTGCGGCCACGAAATCTCCAATCCGCCATCCGTCCGCCAAATTGGCGGATTGGAGAAAATCAATCCGCATCCGTCCGCCAATCCGGCGGATGCGGATTTGGCAGATTGGCGGATTGGCGGATGGATGCGAATCGGTTTGGCGGTTTGAAATTTTACAAATTTTCAACATACAAAAAAAAAAAACAAAAACAAAAATTTGTGCATAATTCAACATCTATTTATTCATTATAAATTATAATAGGCAATGCAACCTGGACATAATTCAAAATTCAAAATCATTTATTCATGGAAAACATTCACATCATTTGTTCAAAATCATTTATTCATTCACATCTATGAAACATGAAAAATATTGTGCATAATTCAACATCTATTTATTCAATATAATGGGTAATGCAACCTGGGCATAATTCAAAATTCAAAATCACCCAAAACATTGTAACTTGGATTGTAATGGGCATAATTCAATATTGGTTCTAATGGCCATAATTCAATATCACCCAAAACATTGTGCATCCAATATGCATAAATCATCTTACGCAAAATATAAAGAAAACATTGTGCATCCATCCAAGTAACAGTCATCCAAGAGTTCCAAAAATAAAAAAGTTACAGTCATCCAACAAACATTGTGCATCCAAAAAAAAATAAGTTACAGTCATCCAACAAATATTATGCATCCAAAAACAATAAGTTACAGTCATCCAAAAAGTAGCAAAAAAACCATTCAGTTCTTTTCACCAAATCATGAGCCATGTAAACCTGCACAACAAAAAAATGAAATTATTTAATAAAGAAAACACTAAAAAGTTTTAAACTTAAAACAAGTAAACATATGTTAACAACATTCAACCAAGGAGAAATATTTTACCAATAATATTAAACTTCAATAAAATTAGTCTCCGGACTTGGGCTTGAACATGAGCTTGACTCCGAAACAACTACACAAAAAACATAACACAACAAAAATATGTAAAGTAAAGATAATGAATTTTGAATAATACAAAATAAATGAAATGGATAAAAAAATAAATAAATTATTGTACATATTACCTGAATCATATTGTTGTTCAAATTGCTCAACATCCTCCATTGCTTGTCTAAGGCATATCGGAATGTTACTTCGAAGCCAATTTTGTGCACAAACAAGAACCTCCACCATCTTGGGAGCAAGTGAACTACGAAATGGATCAAGTATTCGACCTCCTGTACTAAAAGCCGACTCAGAAGCAACAGTGGAAATAGGCATCGCCAACACATCTCGTGCTATAAGTGATAACACTCTATACTTTGTTGCATTAACCTTCCACCACTCCAAGATATCAAATTGAGAATTATTCCCACCTTTCTCAATATCACCCAAGTACTTGTCCAATTCCGACATACTCCCACTACTAGAAAATTGCCCCTCCAAAAATGAGTTAAATTGAGAGTTCACAATAGAGTGTGGGTCATTTTCATCTATCACCATATCTACTCTTTCATTTACATTGGAGGCATGCACATTGTTGGCTCAAGTGTGGCATAATGATCATACAATTTACCCAAACAATTTTTGACCTTGTCTAACATTTCTTTCACTTTCACCATATCTCCACCAAAAATTGTTGAAAAACAAAATTGCAAGTATGTCATTTTTCTTCTAGGATCAAGCACAACCGCAACATACAAAAGTAGATTGATTTTATCCCCATTTCCCCAATACTTGTCAAACTTCTCTTTCATTTTCTTTGCCATTGAAGACAAAATAGGATCATTGTCTTGGATTAGTTGTCCAATCATATTTTCAATGACAAAAATTTCAGTGTAGAATGTGTTTGAAGTAACAAATAAAGACCCAGAAAATCTCTTTGTGGCATTGTAGAACATTCTAAGAAATTTCAAAAACACCCTACAATTATCCCAATCCTCGGCTGTAGGCATCTATCTCTTCTCACCCCCCTCATTATCCAAAAAGTAGTGTTTGTAATTGTAGTCCTCCTCACCCATTCTTTGAAAAACACTTTCAAATTTTTCTCTGCTCCAACATAAGATATGTTGAATTCCACCGTGTTGGCACATCTAGGCACAAGAGGCTCTTACTCTCAATTTTCAAACTTTCCACATACTTTTTTAAAAGTGTCAAGGCGGTTTGGAGAAGACCTCACATACCTCACTGCATGCCTCACATTCGCTATACAAGACTCAAGATCCTTCAATCCATCACTAACAATAAGATTTAGAATAGCGCACAACAATGCATGTGTAAAAATTCATGGCCCAAGATAGTTCCCTTCCACAATTTTGTTGTTCGTTTCAAGAATCTAATGGTTAGATTATTGGAACTCGCATTATCCACAGTTAAGGTAAAAAGGCCATCAATGTCCCACTCCTTAAAAGTGCCTCAATTTTTTTACCAAGATTTCTCCTTTGTGGTCTTCAACTTGACAAAAAATTTATGATCCTCTATTGTTAACTTCCAATCATCATCAATGAAATGTGCAGTTAGACACATATAACACAAATTTTGTATGGAAGTTCCATGTGTCTGTGGTAAAGCAAATTCTACGCCCCTTCATAATTTGCTTCAACTTCTCCCTTTCATTGGTGTATATGTCTAGAATGTCCCTAGCAACGATATATCGAGATGGAATCTTGAACTTGGGTTGCATGACATTACAAAACCTCTTAAAACCAACCCCGTCCACAAATCTAAAGGGCAATTCATCTATTACTATCATCTCCGCAAGATGCCTTCTAGCAACTTCTACAGAAAATGACGTAGTCACAACATCAACAACATCCTCCCCACCAACTTCTCTAGGTTTAAATCCCAATGATTGTTGCCCATGAGTATCCCTATATGGATACTTTGTACAATTTTTCAAATGACTTAACAAATTACTTGTTCCATGACTCTTAGAGCCTGCCATATATTCTTTTTTACAATACTTGCACATAGCCCTATCTTTCCCATCAATGCCCTTAATCTTTTCAAAATGATCCCAAGCCTTTGATGTTGTTCTCCCACTACTACTAGTTTTGGCCAAGGGTGGTCTACGAGGGGGAGCATTAGATTGGGTAGAGGGGTCAATAGAAGATGATTCGGTCTCAACATTAGGACTCACAAAACAAGTTTCTTCACTTGGAGGATCCATGGCCAAAAGATTATCAAATGAACTGCCAACAACCAATAAAAAATCATTCAAAATATGCTTTTCAAATCCATGTTCTTTTTGAAAAACTAAGAGATTAGTTTAAACTAAGAAGGATATTAGTTCACTGACTAATGACATTTTAAACTAAGTAAGATGAATCAGTAAGTTTAAACTAACTAATGTTCACTAACTAATGTTCACTAAGTAAGATTAGTTCACTGACTAATGAGATTAGTTTAAATGTTCACTAATTACTCGTGCATAATCTGAGAGTGCCAAATCTTTGTAATTTTCAGTAACTTGTAATTGGGAATATGTCATGTCAATTGTAGAAACTCTAACACAAATTTCCAAATAAAATCATCAGTTAAGTAAAGAACTCTTTTATAGACTGAAACATCTACAGCCACATATTTGTTCAATCTTAGTCATTGCCTATTTTTTGACAGAAGGGTTAGGTTGAGTTACTTATTTTGGAAAACTAGGCATGTCTCCTAATGTATATGTGCTTTTGACTTGGTCTATATGAGTTCCAAGTTAATGGTGGATCCAACATAAAGATCTAAATCCATGCCCAACCTTCAAAGTTTGTAGCATCATTTCTGCCATTCAGGCTTTGGATGTTCTCCAAACTTGTGAATTATACTAGTTTTACCACCCCATCCCATAAATCAGGAACAAAATTTCGAAAGTAAGAGAATATATATAAAGATCAGGAAATATACAGAAGGCATACTCCAGGCTAAACAGCAAGGATGGAGGCCATCTATGATGGAGAGATGAGTCATCCAAGAGAAAACATGTGAGCTCAACAGGTCAAACACAACACGAGTTACAATTGAAAAAATAAAAAAATAAAAGAACAAGAAAAATCAACTAGGCCTAAGCATTTACAAAATAGAGACTGAGAGTTTCCATTCACGTTAAATCCACATATTTGACATAGTCTGGGGGAACACTTTATATTTCTTTCTCATCAAAACAGCTGAAATGTTTCTTATGAAACCGAAACAACAATAACGGAAAACCAAAATTCAAGTGTTTCCATAGAAACACCACGAAACATTCCAATACAATAAAATAAATCGTAGATAATAGCAAAATTATATTACTCATGTTGATGTAGCATCTTAAATATTTTAGCATCACAATGGACACTAATAGCTGTCAGGAACATTTAACCTTTGTTGACAAATCCATAGAGCTTTAAGGAATCTACTATGATTATATACCTTTAAAAGGATAATTTTGCTGTAAAAATCTTTTAAACTTCTGGACCCAATTCATATTATATAGGCATAGATTTAAGAGGTTCACATATCTCAGAACACTGTGAACATGAAACCAAACAGTCAAAAGGGCTTATTGCATATAAACCAAGTTCAAATGTGATGCAACATTGGAATAGTGTAACCATCATGCTTTTTGGAATAATAAAGATATAGAATGAGATCTGAGTAGCAAAATGAACAAATACAAATTAGGGTTAACAAATCATAAATCACTTATAGAATTCAACATGACCTGCAATTTCTCTACACAATAATTTTGCCTCACTAGCTAACTTTATAAAAGGCTGATAATAATAACAAAACAGATTGTTCAATCAATCTGGTTTAGAACTAGAATCAATCTGGTTTAGAACAGATTGTTCAATCAATCTGATAATAACAAAACAGATAATAAACCAAAATGAGATTCAGAAGAGATTGTTCCACACCTCTTTGTGGTTTTCTCCCTATATTCCTTTCTCTGTAGAACCCGTAGAACCCTTAACATTGTGTGTATCAAGTTTGGAACAAAACAGATAATAATAGATTAGATAATAATCTGATAATAACCAAAATGAGATTCAGAAGAGATTGTTCAATCAATCTGATAATAACAAAACAGATAATAAACCAAAATGAGATTCAGAAGAGATTGTTCAATCAATCTGATAATAACAAAACAGATAATAAACCAAAATGAGATTCAGAAGAGATTGTTCAATCAATCTGATAATAACAAAACAGATAATAAACCAAAAGAGAGAGAGAGAGAGAGAGAGAGAGAGAGAGAGAGAGAGAGAGGTACCTCAGTAGCTCAGTTACAGTCAGTGAGTGTAGTAGACTGTAGATCAATCAATCTAACCATCTATTTCATTTTAGAACTGGAACAAAAAAAAAACAGATTAGACTTAGATTAGAAGAAGAGAAGAAAAGAGAAGAAGAGGAAAGCAGATAGAGAGATACCTCAGTCTGTAAGTAGTGTAGATCGATCGTCAACGCTGTGTAGATCGATCGCCAAAGCCGTGTAGATGATCGCCGACGCCGTGTAGATGATCGCCGACGCTGTGTAGATCATCCGACAATGGGTAGGGTAGAGAGAGAGAGAGAGAGAGAGAGAGAGAATGAGAATGGCTGTCTTCGAAAATTAGGGCAAGAGGATGATGCATCAGAAAGGAAAAAGGGGGGAAATGAGCAAATATCAGCCGAAAATAAATAAAAAAAAGAGTCAATGGCGGGCGGGTCGGATCTGGCGGCTAAAATGGCGGGTTACCCGTTACCCGACCCGAACCCGGAAAATGTTATAAACCAGGCCCGCATCCGTCCGCCACGTGGCACGCATCCGTCCGTTGGTGGTCGGGTCGGTCGGGTGTGGCGGGTCGGCGGATCCGCTGCACAGCCCTATTTAAAACAAACATTATTCTGGCAAATATGAACTTGTGGTAATTTATATTTAATATGCATTTGACTACCATTAGCAGAAGTTAATTTTTCACTAGTTTTTTCATAATATTTAGTAGGAATTAATCCTTCTTGAACACAATTAAGATCAGCACCGGTATCAATAAGAGCAATAACTTCTAATTCAAAATTATTAATTACTAGTTTAATTTTGGAGTACCATTTTTGAATATATATTTTATTGAGAAGATTTAATCTTTTGTTTTCATGATCAGAGGAATGAGGGGATCGATTATCAAATAAAAGATTATTAGGATTAGTATGTTCAGATTCATTATCAGATTCTTCTGTGGAAATGGCATCATTAGCTTGGAAATTATCTAATCATCTATTAATTTGTAAAACAGTGATTTCATCTTCTAATAATTTATCTTTATTCTGTAAATCTTTGATTAAACGTTTGATTTGATTAATTTTTTGTTGTAAATCTTGAAGAGTAATGTCTTTTGATTTATTTTTAAATCTTTCTAAAGTTTTAGATAAACTAATAATTCGTTTGTCAGGTTTTAATTTCTTATCAGTTAATAAAGATTTTAATTTAGCAGTATATTTCTGTTTTAATTCTGGATCCTCTAAACGACTAATTAATTCAATAAGGGCAGTTTTTTCTTGATGTTGTTTGGTAAGAACAGTGATTTGTTTGATTGGTTTACAGCAAACATCATTACATCTTAATTCAATATTATTATCAGAATTATCACTAGGTGAATGGTAATCAGAAGATGTATCCTGAGGATTACTAGAATTATTATCAGAATTACTAATAGATTGGTTTAATTGGAAGATTTCAAATAATTGATTTTTTGATTCATCATTGATTTGGAGTTGATTAACTTTTTATTTTTATTTTTATTTTTCTTTACATTTATTAGAATAATGACCTTTTTTTACCACAATTGTAGCAAATAATATCCTTAGTAGATTTAGATTTTGGATGTGATTTCTTATAATATTTCTTTTTGGTTTTAGTATAAAATTTATCAGTGGATTTGGAAGGTGGATTATTCTTTCTATATTTATTAGAATATTTTGAAGACTTATGTTTATTGTATTTATGTTTTTTTATGGCGAGAAGGTGCTACTGGACGTAAACCATATTGTTCGCAAAAGTTACCTAATTCATATTTAGCTTTATGTTTATCTTTAGCAGCTTTTTGACTAAGTACATGATCAATACACATTTTTAAACCTTCTTTTTGAATAGTACTAATAATATCACCATAGGTTAAATTATCATATTCAATAACACCTGTAGGTTGACTAAGTACATCCCTAATTTTGTGGGCAAAGAGACTGGGTGATCCATTAATAAATTTTTCTTTCCAGAATGATTTAGTACAATATTCTCTTAACATAACTCTAGAGGTAAAGACATCTTTATACCATCTAAAATCACTTAATGTAGGACAAGTAAGATTACTAAGTTGATCATGTATACGAGAGTAAATATTAGTAGCGATACCTATGAAATGTCAGACTATGAGATAAATTAAAGTATTAATACCATCAGGTTTATAGTAACCAATAGTTTCGTCAAATATAGGTAAATCATTTTCATCTTTTTGACTTGCATGTAAAATAGATTCTCTTTGATCTTCCGTAAGATATTTTTCCCACAAAGATTTGAGCATACCAGTAAAACCAGAAGTGATTAATGAGACAAATTCATGTTGAGTATAATCAGGGTAATTACCAAGATAACTATTTGCAACCATGGATAAATGATTTAATTTTTGAAGGATTTGATCTTCGCTAAGACCATCGATATTCCATTCGTATAACTTTTTAGCAGAGACAGAAAATTGATTACTAAGATTAGTTTCTTCATATTGGAGATCAGGTGGTGTGGGACGAGAATACCAATTTTTGGTAAGAGTGGTTGGAGTAGGTTTAGGATAATAAAGTTTTTTAAGATTAGTCGATTGAAATTGTTGAGCTAAGATATTAATTTTGTTATCAGTTGTATCAGTTTCTGATTGAGTAGAAATAGGTTCTCGAGTAGGTTGTTGATTTAAATAGTAAGACCTTTCTCAGTAGAAGGAGAAGCCTGTTCAGTAGCTAATTTAGAAAATAATTGTTCTATAACTTTAACAGTAGAATTATCTTGAGTTATTAGACTATCTTGTTTAGACCGATTACTAGGTAAATTTAATATTGGTTGGTCTAAAGTTTTACTAGAAGAGGTGTGGTTAGCCGAATAATCTTCTAAGTTAGTTTCTATCTTATCTAATTGTTTACCAATAGTTTTTAGACATTGATTGGTGTAAGTATTTTGTTCAATAATTTTTTTGATTTCAGAGTCAGTGCTAGTTAATTTAAAAGGAGAAGCCTGAATAGTAGATCCTTGATGTTCTATAATTATAGTAGATAAATGAGGGTGACTAGAACTAATAGTAGTATTAGAAGAAGTTTTCCACTTATGTTTTGTGATTGTTTTAACTTCTTTGTAATGATCTTCTAAATATTCAAAGAAAGGAATTTCAATATTATGTTCAGTCATAAAATTGTACCATTTTCGAGTGATTGTGGATTGTTGATTAGAATCATATTTAAGCCGATAAGCATGACGTTTGGTTTTATTAATTTTAGATTTAAATTCAATGTGTAGTTTATCTAGATCAGGAGCAAAAGGTTTACTAATGGTCATTAATTAAGGATTGATTTTAGGTATAACTTCAAAATCAGTTTGGGTTGGGGAATCTTGAGATTTAGTGTCATCTTCAGGTAAATGTGTATGTGTTGAATAAACAAGTTTACTAATTTGAGAAGTGGTGGAGTTATCTACACCTTTCATTTTACTATGGGAAGTTTGACCAATATGAAGTTGACTATTTTTTCTGAATAAAGGTGTATTAAATATTTCATCTTCAGTTTCAACATCAGTAGGTATACTAGAAGTACTATGGCAAGAAGATTGGGATCGATTAAATTTAATCCTAACAGATCCATCAATGAATTGTTGAATATCTTGAATATCTTGACAAGTAAATTATTTTTTATTATGTTTGTAATTTTCATTAACTGTAACTCATTGGTCGGGGAGAGTAATATTTTTCCATTCAATCATTTGAGGAATATTTATATTAGTATCATTATTACTACTTTGGATTAGTAAGGTTTTCTCTTTAGGACTTTTGTGCAAGGCTTGAACGTTTGAATTGGTTTTAATACACTTGTAATGAACACAATAAATTAAAGCAATATTATAAACCTTTTCTTTCATATTTGTAAATGAGCCATGTAATTGAATATTTAGAGTTAAGGCATCTAATATATGAGGGTCTCTAAGACTAAGAGTGAAATCAGGAAAACAATTAAAATGGACGGGTCCTTTGTGAAGACTAGTTTCCATCATTCCCATTAAACTATCATTATAATAAAAAAAATGAGCATCTCTTAAGCATAGTAAAACAGAAGTATTTTTGCCTTGTTGTGTTAATGGTTTGATTCCAACTTGAATTAACCCTAAATGGATAAAATTATGACCAGTTTTTAAATGACGTTTAATAGTACTAGCATCAAATAATTGACATGTTTTTTTAGGTTTTTCTAAAGCATAGACTTGTTCTAAAGTTTTAACATGAAGATTAACATTAAATGTATTCTATATAAAAGTAGTTTTATAAATTTCTTTAATTGGTAAACGTGGTATATTCCAACTTAAATCAATTTTATCATTTTGTATTTCTATATCTTCTTCAGTGATTACTAAACCTTGATTAGGTATAGAAGGCAAAGTTGTTGATCTAGAACTAACCGAAGAATTACTTCTAAATAATCGACTCATTTTATCTTGAAATAGTTTACAGTGAGCTCAATACATTGTCTAATTTTATCATGTTTTCACATACTATGTTTTCACACATACCCAGTTTGGAAAACCCCTAAGATCCAACACTGCCTAACCAAAGGACTTACCTTGGACTTGGGACGAAGGATGGGTGGCTAATAGCAAAGGAGAGACACAAATAAAATTTGGACAGATTAAGACAAAAGACTGTAAACAATTTCAACATAGGAGAATGAGTAGCCACAGAAATAATGGTTCAGTTAGTAACAGAATGCAACATAACTTGGCTCTGATACCACAAAGGAACGGAAACAGGAAAATAGAAAGAGAAATGAGGAATGGAGATGAAAATAAACCTATTTACATTACGAGTACTTTCTTCTATCCTAAATAGGTTTTTTCTCATAAATAAAAGACCTTCTTTGGTAACAACAAAATGAAAGGAAAAATGCTTCAAAGCTCTAATTTAGGACCCTTACTAGGCCCCTAATCACGTGGACTAATCACATGAAAGAAATTCCCCATGCTTTTTTCTCTCTCATACTCTTCCCTCTCTCTCTTTCTCTATCCTTCCAAGTTCCAGCAATATACCTCTCAAATCTCTCTTTATTTTCTCCTTCCAACGGCGACCTCCACAGCCGGCAAGTAACAGTTCTAGTTTAGACCCGACCCATTTCTTGTTCTTAGATCTAGAATCCTATATCTTTAATTGTTGTTTATAACTTTTTACTTTGTTGTTAGATGAGTTTGGTCATTTTGGAGTTGTTGGTTGTGTTTGAAATAGGTTAGGAGTTAGTTTTTCAAAAGAGTTGTTGTCTAGTTTTCTTTATGTTCTCGAGCGGTGTTTTGGTCTCTTGAGCGGTCTTTGAGATCTCCCAGTATTTTTTGCAGGTCTGCAAAACTTCTGAGAGTAGGGTATCTTTGCTCGAGCAGTCTTCTATAGTCAGCAAAACTTCTGGAAAGGGGTCATTGTGCGCTTGAGTGGCCACTTATTGTGTCTGACGGTTGAGCACTGTTTTGGTCGCTCGAGCAGTTTGTGCATATATCAGATTAGGAAAAGGGATATTTTCATCAATTTTTCATTCCTCTCTCTCCCTAAAACACCTCTAACCCTAATTTCTTCCCATTCTCTCTCTAGTTCTTGCTTTAAAATGTATGGCTCTTTGGAGAAAAAGGTAGAGCTCGTCAAAAGCTTCATTCTAATCAGAGAGAATCTTGTTTTTGGCTCCGTCTAAGTTTTACTCTTGCTCTCTTCCTCTTCTACCCTTGAGGTAAGGATTTTTTCAACATGTGGTATAATTCTTAGCCTAGTTATTTGCTCTTTGAAAATATTTAGTGATTTGGAGATTTTGGATTAAACCTAGAGTTTGATTTTGGAAATGCAAAAGAGGGATTTTTCAAATAGATTCTTGAGAAATGTTATAGAAGTGTATAAATGTTAGGTTGTATTGAAATGTTGAATTTCCAAACTTAAATGGGATTTTAAAAATAAATGAGGTTTTTTTTGAAAATAATTGATATTTGAGTTGTGAAAGAAAAGGGAAAATATGTTGGATTTGAAAAGATAAGAGAAATGTACCTGTTGATGATGAGAGTAGAGTTGGATATGTAGTATCGCTTCTATTTTGAAAATGATGAGATTATATCTGCTGTTGAAAATCTGTTGAGTATAAATATATGTTTTAGGCTATCGGTGGAGGATAACTTTGACTGTTATAGAAATTGTATAAGGATTAGGTAAATTAAAACTAATTACTCATACATCTGGCATTAAACAATATTTCATACTTAAACATTGAAAATATATTGTTTTGAGAAAAAAAGGGTGTATACTTTGGTGAATTTAGTTAGAGGGTGTGATTGTGGTTATTATGTTGCCTTGTGTATCCTTGGTGAAAGTCTAGAAACCTACACGGTTAGGTTCCGATCCTTCCGGTTTGTACTGATAAAATGGCTTTGATAGTGCTTGTATAGCCTACAGCAGACGCGTACCTAGAGATTCCCAGTATTTTGTATCCACTGTCTTGTTTTCTGATATAAAAGGATATTTTTCATGAATTGATATATAATCATGGCATGGCATTGTTTTGAGTAAGAGAAAGCCTAATGTTTTGGGAAAAATGGCATGGCATGGATATGCATTCACCTTATGATTTCGTTAAGTTTTGTACATTGTGTTAAAGTATCTCTACTAGGCTTTAGCTCACCTTATGTGAAACACAACTTTCAGGTGTTCATGATATGCCTCCACTAAGGACATGGCTTGGGAGGACTTAGAGCCAAGAGCTCCTTTTGTTTCTTTTGATGTAATTATTTTTGTACAAGCCATGGGCTTTAACTGTATTGGGTTGAACTCACTTTTGTTGTACCTAAGCATTGACTTAGAAAAATGTAGCCATTAAGGCATAAGCTTACCTATATCTCCTTATGTTTTAATTCATTTACTCATGTCATATGCTATAGATTCAGAATCTAGGATTTATGAATATATACATGCATATGTCGTTTTTTGTACTATTAAGGAGTATCAATGAAACGTTGAATATATCGCAAGTTTTACATTCTACAGAATATTATGTTGTGGATTGTTGCTATTATTTCGGGCGTTACAACTTGGTATCAGAGCTACCGGGTTTGAATACTTTAGGATCGTGGGATATGGTTTTTACCACAATGGGTTTATCTCACTAGATGATATTAGAAAGTAGACTTAGTGTGCTATGTGATAACATGTTTATGTGGCTAGATGAGTATGGGATTTAATTTCTAAGATATTGATTGGGTCTACGAGTTTCTAGAAGTTCTGTTAGAAGAGTACTTGATCACTGCTATTTCTAACTGGAACTCTGGCAATGTTGCGAAAAATCATTATCTGGAAAGGAAGTTTGTTTGTGCTTATGCGATTAGTTGCTTACGTGGAATGAATTACTTGTTGTCCACTATATTAGGACTTGAGTGAATTGTCTTCGGTACATTTATAAATGTGCTAATCAATTGTGTTGCTTTTATTAGTATGTCAGGATGAGGACGTAGTGGTGGTAGACGTGGCAGGCCTAGGCGGCAAGAGGTGCCGATGCCAGATGAAATTTTGGCCCAAGAGGAGGGAGTTGGTCAGACCAACGTGGTCAAGCTAGCAGGTTAGCGAGCCATGGGCACTTTAGCCCGTGAAATGGCTGGAGCATTGTCGGAATCCATGGACATTCTCAAGGTTGAGAGTCAAGTCTAGGCCCATGTGGCAGACACAGGGCCATCTTTTTTGAAGGAGTTTTTTCGGTCAAATTCAGACAAGTTTTTAGGGGATCCGAAAGAGCCACTGAAGGCTGATGAGTGGCTTGAACAGACGATGAAGACGTTTGAGATTCCTGGCATCGAGGATGACGGTTTGAGAGTGACCTTGGCATCTTTCAGCTGAAGGGAGATGCGGGTCAATGGTAGAAGTATGCGCGAGGGTTTATTAGGGTGACTTGGGAGGCCTTTGTCAGCGCCTTTCAAGACAAGTTTTTACCACCCACTGCTAGGGAGAAGTTGAGGGAGCAATTTCTAAAGGCAAAGTAGTTGAACACACTAGTTGCTGAGTTTGAGGCTGCTTTCACCAGTTTGTCGGGGTTTGCACCTGAACTTGTGGCGATGAACGAACGTCGTTGCATCGAGTTCGAGAAGAGGTTAAGGACTGAGCTCATTTTCAAGGTGGTTATGTTTATGATTAGAGATTTTAGTCGGCTAGTAGAGGCGGCGGCTCACTTAGAGACCATGATTCAAACAGAGAAGAAGCGGATGAAAGGCTCCAGATAAAAGAGTCAGGATGTTTAGGGGGATGCTAGGGACAACAAAGGGCAAAGAGGTTCCACAGTTTAGATCCACCTTCCCCATACCGATATCTGTTTCAAGGAGTGGTAGCCAGGGTGGTTTCACTTGCTTCAAGTGTGGTCGGTTAGGCCACAGGTCTTCCGCTTTCCCACAAAGGGAAGGAGTGCAATAGTCTGCACTATCTTCGACTCGTCCTCAAAGCTAGATTCTAAGGAGAGAACAGTTGCCTACCTATTATCAGTATGGGTAGTCGGGGCACTTGATGAGGTTTTTCCCTCAAGCAGGTGGCACATCTGGTGCGTCTGGTTTAAGACAGACACAGAGCCATCAACCTACCTATTCAGCACAAGCCTCAAAGGCCAATTAGAGAGCCTCTTTGGCTCAATCTGTGTATCAGACCTATGCTCCGAGAGGTGAGTAAGTAGAGTAGAGACCTTTAGGACTTATGTATTCTGTTACCACGCCGGATCAGCTGCTAGTACCTACTATTGTGAGAGGTAACTTTTTGTTGTTCAACTCTATTGCTAACGTATTGATTGATACTGGTGCAACTCATTTCTTCATTTCATCTACATTCACATCAGTTTTGGGGTTAGAAATGGCTCAGTTAGCATATCCGCTCAAGGTAGAGTCACCAATAGGGGTTAAGGTGTCTTAGATCGGGGATGTCGTGGTTATAAGATAGAGGTTGCCAATTGCCGACTTCCTTTGGATTTCATTTTATTAGGCATGTCGGGTTTTGATGTAATCTTGCCCATGGATTGGTTGTCTTCATACCGTGCTATCATAGATTATTATCATAGGAGAGTTACTGTGTGCACATCGAGTAGTGATTATTTTTATTTCCTGGGGGACGGAGCTGATAGAATTTTGCCACCATTGTATGACTCACGTGGTCGGGGCGAACTTAATTTCCTCCTTGCAACCTTCTTGGGTAGTGAGAGTGACGTGGTTGGGGTTGATTTACCCAAGGTAGTTTGTAAATATTCGGACGTCTTTTCAGAAGACCTTACCAGTTTGCCACCCCACCTAGAGATTGAATTCTCCACTGACTTAGTGCCTAGTACGACACTAATTTCGATGGCATCGTATAGATTTGCACCCATCGAGTTTCACGAGTTGAAGATTCAACTCCAGGAAATGTTAGATAAGGGTTTTATCCATCCTAGTACTTCATATTGGGGAGCACTAGCTCTTTTCACTAAGAAGAAAGATAGCACATTGCGACTGTGCATCGATTACCCATTGCTATCACGTTGTTTTTCGAAGATTGATTTAAGATCGAGGTATCACCAATTGAGGGTGAGAGAGGACGATATTCAAAAAATGGTATTCTGTACGCTGTATGGCCATTATGAGTTCTTAGTAATGCCTTTTGGGTTGACCAATGCACCAGCTTCATTTATGGATTTGATGAATTGAATCTTTCGTGAGTTCTTAGATTGATTCGTGGTTGTTCTAAAACACGGATTTCAATGAATTATCCCAATTCAAGCAATCCAACCTTCACCCACAGGCATTCAGACAGTTATATCACCTAAACAATTAGCCTCATGGAAAGCATGTTGTCATGGCAGTCACTCATACGCATGCAAGGATGGTAAAGCATAAAAGCTTACCTAGTACTCCGAGCCAAAACAAGAAACTAGTTAGGAATCATGCATGATACTAGTTCATGTTAAGATGGGTAATGCAACACATGCAAAATGCAACTAAAATAGGCTCGGCTATTCTAAGAATGGCATGTGAAATGTGGCAACTTGATACACGTATTCAAGTTGGAATTGAAACACAGTGTAGTTAGCATGATGCGCCGAGCCCGGTGCATGCAAAACAGATGAATGATGCAAACATAAGAGCATAAGTATGCTAATTGAAACGTGTCCAAAACTAACCATCATAAGCTAGTAAATAAAAGGGAGAAAGACGTGGGGTTGGAAGACATACATCACACGCACACACACTTATTACAACATTGCCCTCTCGCAGAGGGTCCGAATAAATAATACAAAACAAATAAATAATTAACTACTCTAGCTAATTAAATATTACAAAACCCTAAATTAATTAACAAATTAGTTACAAAGGGAGGCCACTGTAGCCCCGCCTCGGAATGCTTGGATGATGCATGCTCGATTTGACTTGCTCGAAAACCCGTCGCCATGCCTCTATTGCCTCTGTTTGCACTGTTCTGCACCTCTGATAATTGTGAAAATTCTTGGGATGCTTCTGAATTACTCCCTGATCATTATGGGATATCACCGGCCAAGATATCTGACCACCAGCTATGGAAATATGGTAACCGACCAGTAGTTGGTCCACCGGCTGGACTTTTGTGGTCGGCCGGCACTGAAGATTGCCGACCGGCCATTTATTCCTGCAGAATACTGGTTTTGCTGCAACAGAGGACAGACAGTGCATGACAAGGTATTTTCAAGGCAATGTGTGCATAGCCACTCTCTCTATCATGCAATGAACTCAAGGGAGCATGGCTCTCGGTCCTCGGGCCACTAATCACGTATTTCGATGCATGCTGGCCAAAGGTGCCAAGTTTGCAAATCAATGTAAAATGAATGTAACGAAAACAAAATGCTACACACTCTATCATGTTGGGATCAAGAGTGTCGGTGACCGAGGATTGAGGCGTATTTCATCACTTTAAGTACGAACACACCTCATACCTCATGTTTGGTTTGACACCCCAAACCAAACACAATGCAATGCATGTATGCAATATGGCTCAAATATGCAAAATGGTTCAAGTATGCAATATGAGGCTAAGTTAGCAAAGCATGCCAAATGTGATGCAACCTAAACATGCAAATGTAAAATGTGCTAAGCATGCGAGATACAATGCAATGCGACCTAACACGCAAGTTAAGCTAATGTAACAAGAACATGCAAACATGATATAATACAAGCATGCAAATGATGTAACAAGATGCAACATGCCAAACATGCAACCATGTACAAGGGTGGGCTTAAACCGAAATGGGAGGCCTTAGCCATGCCCCAAAACAGTGGCCAATAATGATGTAACAAAAGCACGAATCACACATGAAAGCATGCATGCACCAAGGTGTATCACTGAAGGCATAAAAGAGGCAATTCCAAGCATACTTAAAAGAGACAAACATGGGCATTTTACAAACATGCTGAGCTCTGAAATCATGCTAAAAGGAATTCCAAATCCAATCACACAAGTGAAACATAGCATGCAAAGGGGCCCAAAACTTGGGACCAACCCAAGGGTTCAAACCATAGCCATACCAACCAAGCCTTAAAGAGTCAAAATGACTTAAATCAGTCCTAGGGTAGACCAAAACAAGACTAGAACATGTATGGAACATGGCCAAAACATGCTAAGAAATAGGCACCAAAACAAAGGCATTCAAGACTACAAAGAGAGCACTCCATTACAACTATCACAACCAAGCATGGCATGGACTTTTCAAGAAAAAACAGAGTTATAATATACCAAAAGGAGCCCCAAAACCCATTGATATGGCAGTTTGAAGACTTAAACAAAGAGGCATGCACAATGACTCATTTTTAAGGCACAAAAGAACAACTCTTCAAAGCATTGAGAGGATGGTAAATGCGAGCACACAAGCCTGGAGTATGGACTGAAATAGCATGATAAGTGATTCCAAATCATTGAAATGGTCCAAGTAAAGCATGCCAAAGATTCACACACCCAAGGCCAACAAGCTAGATTACATGGTAGCTATGTAAAACAATGCAAGCATGACCAAAAGGACCAAAATCAGAGCTTAATCATGTCATAACAAGGCTAAAAGCTTCAAGGAATCAAGCCAAAATATGTAAGCATGTTAGTCCACATGCTAGACACATGTTTAAAGCAAACAATGGGATTACAAGGCATGTCTATGATGCATGTAAGGGACTGTGGAGAAAGAGGTTTGGAAATACTCTTATGATCCTGGGAGACGCTAGTGATCCTCAGCTAGTCACCTGAAAAGATGCAAACACTCCGGTCGGGGGTGCCAGAATTAGCACTCCGACGGACAAGTCTGTTCAAACACTCAGGATAGCTTGTTTACTAAGTTAAATGAAGTGATTCTTACATACCTTTCCCAATTCATTGTTCCTATATTTATACCTGTTCCTTTTGATCCTCGGGGCCAGGGCCCACTTTTTAATCATTGTCCTTTCTCTTATTTGGCTCTAAGGATCTACACTTATTCGGCATATGTATTGTATTCGGCTTCCCATTCTCGTAGGATACAGCCGATTAATATCAGTCTTCTAAGGTACGCACCTTCGGATCTTGCCATTTATTTGGCTCCCACAATTGCCCCCCGAACTCCCCATTGACGGTAGTTAATCGGCGTGTTTGGTCTTGAATTGGAAAAGTCAAAATAGGTCAGGCGGCTTCGCGTGCCCCAATACAGATGTCAGAACGCGCACACCTTTTTGGTCATCATTACACTTTCCCGCCTCATTTGTGCGTCTCGCATTTATTGCGATTTGAAATTTCAGTCCTTTCGAGTGCACATTTTGTCGAGTATTCGAGACTCTTGGACCGCCAGCGGGCAACCCTTCTCTGCCTCACGTTTTCTGCAACTCTTCTCTGTCTATCCTTGCCCCGTCTACTTGTAAGTCTTCTTCTCTCTTCTTTGCAACCCTTTTTTCTATTTGTCATTTTGATTTCGGCGAAACCTTGAATCCCCGTGAAAATGGCTAAACGCTTGAAAGACCTCCTTTCTGTGGGTTGTCTTTTCGGATTCCGACGACACTTTTCCATTCCCGACGATGTCCACTTATCTCTTGTAACGGACAGTACTCTTGATATGGAGAGGGAGGATCCAAATACGAACGTCTTCCCTCTCTTATCCATAGCGGAGGGCGGAGTCCGTTTTCCCCTACATCCATTGCTTAGGGCCGTCCTTCGCTATTGGAGTCTGATTCCTTCTCAACCCAACGTAAGTTTCTTTCGAATCATCATGGGGGTGATAGAGTTGAACCGACGCCTTAGGATCAACCTTGGCATTCTGGCGATTCGGCACTGCTACGCTTTGGCCAAATCTTCCGGTCGGTTGGGGCGATACTTTCTCAGGGCTAAGGACACTGACCATCACTTGATAACCATGCTTGCCAGTTCTGGTAAGAGAGTTGATGACGTAATGGTCAATGTCTGAGGTAATTGGGAGTTCGGTGAAGGCGAAGACCGCCTAGACCCTATTCCCAGACGGAAGGGTGATCCAGGTTCCCATGTAACGCCTCGTGTTTATTGATCTGCCTTTTATTCAGCTTTTTTCCTTTAATCACCACTTGTTCTTTGCAGGTAACAGATTGAAGAAGATTCTTCCCACAACCGACGACGCAGTCCTTGAGGAAATTAAGTCTACACTCAGATACTTCGGCTGTCCAAACGTACAAAAGCAAGGGAGAGCTGCTCACATACTCCTCCAATACGAACCTACGTATACTACATTCTCGGCCGCGGACGGCATTCCAATTCCATCCTGCGATCAACACCTTTTGGCTCTTCTCTTTCCCAACTTCAAGAGCCTTAGGCAAATTGGCCTCGAAAATTCAGATTCGAGGGAAGACGCAGAGCTGGTGGTGCAGAACCAACCAGAGAGGTCGCTGAGGAGGCCAAAGAGGTCGACGAGGCGATACGCTTGGCGTTCGAGGCTGCTGGACTTAACCAGCCTTCACCGTCCACTTCGGGTAGGGCAGAGTTCTCTTCTGGAGATATTTTTGTGAATTTGGGAGACCTACACGGCAATTTTTCCGAAGGTATGGTTAGGGAAAGCCTTACGCAGATGGCATGAAAGAAAAATGCCGAGCGAATGGCTGCTCGAAAGAAGGCCGAGGCCGCCCATTCTGAGCCCACCGTGATTAAAACTTTCATACCCGTTATTGAAGAGACGGCTCAGGTTGCTGCGTCCAAAGCGGGGAAAGAGGTTGAACAGGTGATTGACGAACGTCTGGTTCCGGAGGAGCGGGGCAAAAAGCATAGTGGCGAGGGAGAGGCTGGGTCGGAGATTAGCCCTGCTTCCAAACGACCTCGTTTAGAAGAGTCAGACATGGTTGCTCCTTTTATTGTTCGGCCAAAGATCAAAGATACGCCGATTTCTTCTGACGCTTCAGCCATTGAGGATCCAGCCGTGGCGTTGAGCCTGGCGGCTTCAATTTCCTTGCCGGCTAACACCGCAACCTTTCGCGCCGTGTCAGATGTTATGGCCATAGCACTATCTGCGGAGTCAGTGCTCCAGGTAAGTGACCATCTCAAATTCTCTTTAATTTGTTTTCATTAAGGTATCTGACGATCCCAACTTGTTTTGCAGACGGTTGGCAGGATTGCGGATCTAGGCCGCCGCCTGCATGATGCCCTTGGCAGGATTGATCATTTGCATACGGAGGCAGACGGTCAAAAGAGTAGGGCCGAGTTCAAAGTGATAAGAGCCGCAATGGAGAGTGCGCGAGCTGAGGCAGAGGAAGAGAGGGGCTCGCTCAGCTGAACAGCTCCGCTCTAACACTGAGAGTAGGGCAAATGCGAGCGAAGAATCGCTCAAGTTAGCCAAGGAGGCGCTTGTCGAGGTGAAGGTTCAGTTAGAGGAGCTCAAGGCAGCCACGGAAAAAGCCGATTCTGAGGCTTCTGCGGCATTTGAGGCAGGAAAAAGCGCCGCCTACACGAAATATGTAGATGAAGTCCCCAAATTCGAGAATCGGGGGTTCAAACATGGGTGGCTCAAAGCCCTTGCTGCCGGGCTGGATGGTTAGCATTGTGTAACAAGCCCGCGGGGGGACCTCGCTACAGCTCGGACTCGATTTGTTGTCACGGTTCTAAGTCTGAACCAAAGAGTCCAAATCCGGCAAATCGTTTTGAGAAAACAGATTTTTGAAATAGTAGTGCCAAACATGGACTGCTTTGCCAGATCAGAGTCGCCACCTAAATATTTTATTTTGGGAAATTTAGGAAACCCTGACTCGGTGCCAAAAGGCCATGTGTCCGTCATCACCAAAGTTGCCTCGGCTCGGGAACTTGGGTACGATGGGGAAGGTCACTTCGTGAGCACCCCCGCTCGCCGGTCATAGACCGGCCTCTACTAACCATGATATCAATTTTTGAAAACTTTGTGTGTCCTTATTCCGGTTATTAGCCTAGGTTACTATGTTATGCTCACAGCATATAAGTATAGACCGGGTCACCTAAATTGGAACAAAACATTTCATGTTCGCCTTTTTGAAAATGGTTTGCTACCCGCAGGTAGGCTTAAAATGCAGATTTTGCCACCCGCAAGTGGGCTTGAAAGATGGTTTTGCCACTATCTAGTGGGCTTAAAACTCACATTTGATGATTTATTCCAATCAAAATAACCCAACCTTCACCCACAGGCATTCAGGCAGTTTATCACATAAGCAATTAGCCTCATGGTAAGCATGCTATCATGGCAGTCACTCACACGCATGTAAGGATGCTAAAGCATAGAACTTACCGAGTACTCAAGCCAAAACAAAAACTACATTAGAAATCTGCATGATCCTAAGTATCCAGAAATGCCTAATGCCACACATGCAAAATGCAACTATAGCAGGCTCGGCTATTCTAAGATGGTATATGAAATGCTACAACTATCAGGTTTCAGTTTGGAATTGAAATTACAATGCAATTAGTATGATGCGCCGAGCCCGGTGCATGCAATACAGATGAATGATGCAAACATGCTGTCATACTGTATGCTAATTTAAATATGCCCTAATCTAACCATCATAAGCAGATAAATAAAAGGGAGAAAGACGTGGGGTTGGAAGACATACAACACTCACGCACACTTATTACAGTTGTGGCCCTCGCGCAGAGGGTCCGAATAAATATACAGTCCAAATATTACAGTCCCGAATAAAGAATATTACAGTCTGAAATATTACAAAATCCTAATTAATTAAAGAATTAACTAAGAAAGCAAATAAAACTGGCGTGCAAGCCAGGGACTGCCTTGCTTCTGATGGATGATGCATGTCCGGGTTGTCTTGCGCGGAAATCCACCGGAATGCCCCAATTAGCCTCTGTTTACACCTGTTCTTGAAATGCGTGCCAAGCCCCAAAAGGTTGTTGATTCTTTGTTTTGCTGCAACAGAGAGCAGGAAAGGGGCATAGCAATGTATCTGCACAGATATATGCATGTCTCGATCCTCATGCCCACAATCACGCATACCGAGGCATGATGGCCGAGGAGTCGAAATGCACAACTCAATATAGGATGAATGCACATGAAACTACAGCTAAAACCTAACTCCATCATGGATAATCCGGAGTGTCGGTGACTGGGGAATTGAGACACATTCCGTCACTCGGAGTAGAATGTACCTCGTTTCCCGTGCCCAGGCTAACTCTATTCCGAACACGATGCAATATGCATGATATGCATGAAATGCAACTAAGATGTAATCCTAACATACACAATGTTATTTAAAATGAGATGCCTCGAAGGCGTGCACACGGGCACGCAAACCGAGAAAAATGGCAGAATGCAATGAAAAAGGGTGCCTCGAAATGCGTGCACGCGAGCACGCAAACCGAGAAAATGATATGTGTCTCGAAATGCGTGCACGCGGGTCACGCAAACCAAGGCGATGATATGTGTCTCGAAATGCGTGCACGGGGCACGCAAACCGAGGCGATGATATGTGTCTCGAAATGCGTGCACGCGGGCACGCAAACCGAGGCGATAATATGTGTCTCGAAATGCGTGCACGCGGGCACGCAAACGAGGTAATGCATGTGTCTCGAAATGCGTGCACGCGGGCACGCAAATTGAGGCGATAATATGTGTCTCGAAATGCGTACACGCAGGCACGCAAACCAAGGCATGATAAAATGTAATGAAATGACATGGAAACATGATATAGCTTATACCAATGTGAGTGAGCCTCAGCCACACTCACATAAGAAGCTGGTTGATGAAAATGAAGTGCCTCGAAATGTGTGCACACGGGCACGCAAACCGAGGCAATGGCATACGCAATGCAAATGACATGGAAACATGATATGGGCTTATACCAACATGAGTGAGCCTCAGCCACACTCACATAGGATGCCGGTGGCAGAAAATGAAGTGCCTCGAAATGCGTGCACACGGGCACGCAAACCAGGCAATGGCATACGCAATGCAAATGACATGGAAAATGACAAATGGGCTTATACCAACACGAGTGAGCCTCAGCCACACTCACATCGGATGCCGATGGATAAAAATGAGGTGCCTCGAAATGCGTGCACACGGGCACGCAAACCGGGCGATGGCAGAATGCGATGTAATGACATGAAATGGATGGCAATCATTCTAACATAATTTCAGCAACAAAATATGGGAAAACAGTCCCGAAATTAAGCGAAATGACACCAAATGCATGAAATTGTCCCGAAATATGAATTTAGGCACCCGAAATGGCCTATAGCTAGGCCAAACATGCACAATATGGACATGCAATGCAAAGCAGAAGCTAGAAAGTCCCAAAATAAACACTTTTCCAGTTTATAGCATGGCCAAACAGTAAGTATAGATATGGCAAAAATGGCATGCAAGAATACGGTATTTTCAAGGGGTAATGAAGCAAGTGATATAAACAAAACCCAAACTGAAAATTTCCTTCTACAACACTGAAGATGGACCAAAATATGAACATTTACAGTATATGGCAGCCTCAAAATCAGTATATACAAATATGCTAAAAATGTGATGCAAAACAAAGCTCAAAAGGTGCTATAACATGAAGTATACAAAATAATCACCAAAAGAAAAAAAGTGTTAATGAAACATGAAGTATAGATCAAAATAAGATATCTCTAGGCCTGTAAAATGGCCGAAAACAAAAGCATGGTAGGCTAACTAAACATGCAAGAAAACGAACCAAAAGGTAGCCAAGAGGCAAGTGGTATATGCAATGCTCAAACTGAAAAATTCCCTTCTACAACATTGAAGAGGGACAAAAAATAAGCATATTTCCAGAACTGTAAAACAGCCAAAACAGAATACAAACATGCTAGAAATGCAATGCAAAATTAGGCTCAAAAGTGGCTATAACATGAGGTATGCAAAATAATCACCAAATAGCCAAAGACCCTTAATAAAACATGAAGTATAGGTCAAAATAAGACTATCTTAGGCCTGTAAAATGGCGAAAACAAAACATGGTAGGCTAACTAAACATGCAAGAAAACGGTATTTACAAAGGGTATTGAAGCAAGTAGCATATGGAGGGCTCAAACAGGGTTGAGCCCTTCATGAAAAGTGAAGATGAGCTCAAAATATGGCCCTTTTCAGTTAGGGCCGGAGCTTGAAACCAAAAATAAATGGGCTTAGAAATGGATCAAGAAAAAGGGTCAAAAGGGTAAAAGTGTAACTTACCCTTGAAGATGCAAGCTTTTTGTTGCTTCTTGATGGATTTGCAGCTTCTTTAGCCTTCAAGAATCCCTCCTTGCTCTGGAAATGAGATGGGGTGGTAGAGCTTGGTGGTGTAGAAGGAATGATGGTTAGAGAGTTAGGGTTTTTTGAAGAATTGAGAAGGAAGAAGATGGAGTTGGCTATGGAGCTTTGAAGAGTAAATTTTCTAACCCTTAGAAGTGAGGCCACCAGCTGGTTATATGGACAAAAGAGGGTGTAAAGGTGGGGCAAAAAGGAGGGTAAAACTCCCCCACAAAATATCCCCCGGACACAGAAAATATCTGGGGGATATTGCCCCACAGCTGTAAAGTGCACAGTGCAAGGAACACGGCCGGCCTATCACTTTTTCTGCAGGTGGCCGGCCAGCCACACCCTAGCCGGCCAGCCACCTCCCCTAGCCGGCCAGCTAGGGGTCAAAAGGGTCAAGTTGAATTAATGGCCGGCCACCACTTTTTAGTGGCCTCACATGTGTGTACATCACAAATATGTGGTTTGGGTTTGAAGAAAATGGCTCCAAGGTGTTCAACATTAGCGCAGGAGGGGTTCAAAAGGGTCAAATTGAATTAATGGCCGGCCACCACTTTTTAGTGGCCTCCCATGTGTGTACATCACAAATATGTGGTTGAAAGTTGGCAACACTAACCCAGGGTGTTCAACATTGGCCCGGAAGTCAGAAAAACGGGCGCCGGGAGGCTCCGGAGGAGAGATAACTGGTTGCTGCAACAATTACTAGCCTCACCACCCTTCAGTGACCTTCCTGGGTGATAAAACAGAGGTACCGTGCCAAAAATGAACGAAAATCGATGCAAAACGAATGTTCGGCGGGGGGCCAAAACGCAGTTCGGGGCCCCGGAAACTGCCCGTTAAACACGCGAAAGTGGCGTTCGGCCACGAAGTGGGTTTCTCAGACCCAGTGTCCCGCAAAAGGGAGAAAATAAGATGTATGCCAAAAATCAGAGCAAACGGAGATGGTTAGGCGGTCCCGAACCGAGGCACAGCGGCCTGACGGTCGCGAAAATCGGAAACTGGGCTCCGAAAAGGGGCAAAATGGCCTACGGCACCAATGTAGCCTACGGACATTGAGAGTTGGTCTACTAGACCTCTCCTCCCCTCAGGAAAAGAAACCGAGAAACCGAGTCTGGTCGCAAACCGAGACATAAGGCACAGAAGAGGGTTCAGAAGTCCGGAGGCAGGGCTCACGGCCGCGACTCTGAAACTTCTGAACAAGCACATTATGCAACATCACCAAGCGCTCAATCGGTGACGTCTGAGTCTTAAGGTCGGTCAAAAATGGGGTGTCTACACATTGGCCTTGCCAATTCCCTACGAGTAAGTGGACGTTGAGCCACTCGAATCTGACCCCGAGGATTGATCTGGGACACATTTCAATTTTATTAAGTATTTTTAATTCCGATGTAAGTTTTTGTTCGGTAGACTTAGACTTTTGTTGGTTTAGGGTAGTTTTCATGTATAAATTGGTTACTATTTGCACTCAATTTATTAATGAAAATTTCCTTGTTATTTCACCACCACTTGTACACAGTTTGTGAAGTTATGTTAATGGAGAATGTTTTGCCTTTAACTACTTTGGATAAAATCATTGCTGTGTTTGAGTTTTCAGAGATTGAATATCTTATGACAATATTGATGTATCACTCATATGTCGAGTATTGTGGGCATTCAAGCTGAATATATTGATGAATCTTAAGTATTTTGAATAATCGATTCATGAGCCGTTTGGGGCATTTAAGCCGAATAGATTGATGAATCTGCCCTTGCCCCAGGGGGTGCATGATCATTCGGGAGCCGAATGAGACGGCCTTGAGAATTTTGAAGAGTCGATTCATGAGCCGTCTGGGGCATTTAAGCTGAATAGACTGATGAATCTGCCGTTGCCCCAGGGGGTGCATGATCATTCGGGAGCCGGATGAGACGACCATGAGAATTTTGAAGTCGATTCATCAGCCGTCTGGGGCATTTAAGTCGAATAGATTGATGAATCTGCCTTTTCCCCAGGGGGTGCATGATCATTCAGGAGCCGGATGAAACGACCTTAAGAATTTTGAAGTCGATTCATGAGCCGTCTGGGGCACTTGAGCCGAAGAGATTGATGAATCTGCCCTTGCCCCAGGCGGTGCATGATCATTCGGGAGTCGGATGAGACGGCCTTGAGAATTTTGAAGTCGATTCATGAGCCGTCTGGGGCACTTGAGCCGAATAGATTGATGAATCTGCCCTTGCCCCATATGGCGCATGATCATTCAGGAGCCGGATGAGACGGCCTTGAGAATTTGAAGAGTCGATTCATGAGTCGTCTGGGGCATTTAAGCCGAATAGATTGATGAATCTGCCCTTGCCCCAGGCGGTGCATGATCATTCGAGAGCCGGATGAAACAACCCTAAGAATTTTGAAGTTGATTCATGAGCCGTCTGGGACATTTAAGCCGAATAGATTGATGAATCTGCCCTTGCCCCAGGCGGTGCATGAACATTCGGGCGCCGGACGATCGAGATTTTTTTCAATTAATGAGATTGCCTTGAGGGCGCTGCCTCTGTAAAGGATAAATGAACAAAGGTACAACCTTTATGAGCTTAGTAAACAGCTGACTCCAGTTCTTGGAGGAAGATTTATCGTGTGAATGTCGAACATACTTTTCTTTAACAGCAGAGGGGAAGCGAGGACGCTAGCTGAGCTGGGCGGAGACATGAATCGAGGTGGCGAACCTTCGCGCACAGGAAGTAGGAGTTCTAGGGATCGAGAGAGGCGTCAGTCTCGTCGACGTCGAAGCAGGTCACCCAGGCGGGACAAGCAGTCGCAGGGTAGATCTCTGCAACTCCGAGTCGAGAGGGGATCTGACGCGAATCTATGCCCATTATGCTTTGTAGTATTTGTGGGGAATAGACCCATGACAGAAGCGGACTCGATCGTTCGGGACCCAAATGTAGTGGTCGAGTTTGCTCGACAAATTTTTTCTCCTGAGGTGCAGCAGTCAATGGTAGGTCGCCAAGACTATGACGTATTTCGCGAAGGCATTCACGGGGCAGTGAAGGGGCTTTACACTACCTATAAAATTGGCATGCGGCTGCGCGCTGCCTGTCGAGAATTGGAGAAGAAGGAGGAATGTATTTGAAGTTTGGAGGCTCGCGCGGAGGCGGCTGAGCGTGAGTTAAGGAAGACTAGGGCAGCTCAGGCACAACCTGCCGGGCAGGGAAACCCAATTGTGGAGGAAAGGGTTACCAGTCAGCTCATCAGTGCCGCGCTCGCCGATTGTGTGACGGGGAGTATGTTTGCAATGGAGTCTGCGAAGGGGAGGGCATATGAAAAAGGTTTTCATGAAGGCCGAAAAGTTGGAATCGAAATGACCAAGGAGAAGCTTGCCGAAGAGGTTTGCCGATGTGAGAATCGTGAATTTAGGCACGGTTGGATCAAGGCATCTCAAGCCACGGAAGCTCTTCGAGTGTTGAGCATTGATTCAGCATCGCCACTCTACCACAGTAAACATTTTCTGTTTTCTACTTTTGAAGTCGAGAAAACTGAGGATGAGGGTGATGCTGTATAAGAATACGCATTGTAAGGTTGAATCGTAAAAAAAACTATGTAATTTATTATTGGATTGAATAGAAACGTTCTATTATAAATATTCCGTCGTAGTTCGTATTCGGTATATACGTGTTTTTTTTTATTACATGGATGTTTGAATGAATGTACAAACATTGATCGTGTAGTGATACGCCGGCTTATAGGCGGGGTCGGCCAATCGTGATGGCCGTTTATTCTTGAATGTGGCCACTGTAATTTCAAGAGGCCAAAAGCTAGTCCGTGGAGTGGGTGTGACAAATTCTAGTCGGCGCGGGGTCTAAATGCTTGGCCGGTTGGATTGATAGCTCTGCCCCTGTCCCAGTCAGTGCATGTGTTCCAAAAAGTCGTTCGGGTACCTAGGCCGTGGTGAATGTCAACCGACATTCATCTCTTGGGGTTTTGGCATTAATGAAATTGCCTCGGGGTCACTGCCAGCATTTAAAAATAAATTGAATGGACTCTTCGTGCCAGTGACCTTATTAATATAACGCCATTTATTGCGTGGGGTTATATAATATTGTGGATGTAAAACAGAGTTTCTTTAATCAGCCAAACTCGAACTTTGGCCGAGCTTGATGCCGTAATGGATCGCAGCGGAGAACTCTCCGGTGTGGAAGGTAGGTCGTTAAAAAAGAAATTGGAGGCACGTCAGCCTCTAAGTCGTCGAAGCAGATCTCCCCGAAAGGAGACACAACGACCGTTGCCCTTAACCTTCCTTGTCTTAGATCTTGGCCTTGACATTGTCGATGGTGTCAGAGGGAGGTCCAGAGATACGCTGATTCGGGCACGGTTGGATCAAGGCATTTTGAGCTGCGAAGGCCTTCCAAGCGACGTGCATTGATTCGGGGCCTCTGCTGTATCAACGTGATTAATTCCCCTTTTCGCCTTGGAAGTTAAAGATAGATATTGTAATGGTCGAACACAGATTGCGTCTATGTAACAACTGTTTGATCAAATAAAAATTTTTATTTCAAACATTTGCCTCTTACTCCGGATTTTATTTTTTTTTAGCTAAGCACCTTATTTCGAATGTTGGCATGTGTTGTTTTGTTTTGTTCGTGCCGAAGGGTGCTCCGAATTCGGAGGTACGATCTACCCTAGGGTGTTATGCGTCAGAGGCGCTGTGAATTCGGAGTCTTAATCGGCGCAAAGACATCTTGTGTCGATGGGGCTCCGTAACCGGCATTTTGATGCGGAGACTTTAATCGGCCCCAAAGTGTAATGCACCAAAAGGGGGCTCCGAATCCGGAGACTTAGTTTGGCAAATCGTGATATCCACGAAGGGCGCTCCGAATCCGGAGTCTTAGTCGGCCCAAGGGTGTCATGTACCAAAGCGGGCTCCGAATTCGGAGACTTAGTTTGGCCAATCGTGATATCCACGAAGGGCGCTCCGAATCCGGAGTCTTAGTTAGCCCAAGGGTGTCATGCACCAAAGGGGGCTTCGAATCTGGAGACTTTAATCGGCCCTAAGGTGTCATACACCAAAGGGGGGCTCCGAATCCGGAGACTTTAATCGGCCCTAAGGTGTCATACACCAAAGGGGGCTCCGAATCCGGAGACTTAGTTTGGCAAATCGTGATATCCACGAAAGGGCGCTCTGAATCCAGAGTCTTAGTCGGCCCAAAGGTGTCATGCACCAAAGGGGGCTCCGAATCCGGAGACGTAGTTTGGCCAATCGTGATATCCACGAAGGGCACTCCGAATCTGGAGTCTTAGTCAGCCCTAAGGTGTCATGCACCACAGGGGGCTCCGAATCCGGAGACTTAGTTTGGCCAATCGTGATATCCACAAAGGGCGCTCCGAATCCGGAGTCTTAGTCGGCCCTAAGCTGTCATGCACCAAAGGGGGCTCCGAATCCGAAGACTTTAATCAGCCCTAAGGTGTCATACACCAAAGGGGGCTCCTAATCCGGAGACTTTAATCGGCCCTAAGGTGTCATACACCAAAGGGGGCTCCGAGAAATGAATTGAGCGACGAAGAAAAATGGTTTGCATTGCAAAAGTGATATATATACAAGTATCAAAGCCCACAGGTCGGGTCAGTGACACGGTTTTCATAAAATCTCTGCTTGTGCCGATTGTGGGGAGCCACGGATTTCTTCAATGCCATGGGCTGTCAGGAAGCACACAAGCTGATGATAAGTGCTTGGAACGGCCTTCATAATATGTAACCAGGTTCGCCCCATGATGACATTATACGGCGAAGGGAGCTTTACGACCAGGAATTGTACTTCGACCGTTCTGGAGCCCGCTCGAACAGGTAGTATGATCTTCTCTAACGGGTACTCAGGATTCGTATTAAAGCCGAACAATGGGTGAGGCGCCGGAGACAAATCTAACTCGTTGAAGCCGAGTTTCATGAATGTTTTGTAATACATAACCTCTGAAGTACTCCCTGGGTCTATGAGAATACGTTCAATGGTGAACCGTTTTACGCGTAATTTGATGACCAACGGATCGATGTGGGAGGCTGTTGTGCCGCTAAGATCGGAGTCATTGAAAGTAATTGTCAAGGCTTCTCTGGGCCATTCGGTCGGAATACATTGCTTTTGGGGGATTGGATGTGATTGAATTGTGTGCACGGTTGGGGACACAGGTGGGCTGTAGATTATATGGATCACACCAAGTGGAGGTGAGTCCTGCCTCAAGGCTAATGCCTGGATTGGCTTTCCCTTTCTTACGTACTGTTGCAGTCAGCCGTCTTGCACCAGTTCTTCCAGGTGATCCTTTAATGCGTAATAGCTCTCGGTTTCATGGCCGTGATCTTTGTGATACTCATACCGCCTATCCCTTCTTCGCATGTCGGGTGGCCCCACCATCTTTGATGGCCATTTGAAGAATGGAAGGTGTTGGACTTTGGTCATTATTGCAGTGATTGGTTCTGACAATTCTGTGTACTTCTTGTCGGCACGCCTCGAGCGCCTGCTGTCGACTTGCAGTTGTTCATTCGTCTGGTGGGAGCATTGATCGCTTGATCAGCGAGAATCCCGCCATTTGTCTCGTTTAGCGCGTTGTCGTGGCTCAGGGCTCGGAGGTGGCACGGAACTTATTGGTTGAGCGCTTTCGAGGGGGGCCGTTTTGTTGGACATTTGTCCGGCTTTTGTTCTCAAGGCATCATGTTCCACTTTGCAATACTCTTCAACTTTCTTCATCAACGCCCAGACTATTTTGGGGGGTCTTCTGGTCAAGGAACTGTGAAGAGCACTATCGGGATGTAGTCCCATTTTGAAGGCAGTGATGGCCATGGAGTCATTGCGAGCGTCGTCAATGAGGTTGAAGCACTCCCAATAGCGTGCCGAATACGCTCTGAGCGTTTCTCCTGACTGGATCTGCATAGCCCAGAGAGAGTCGGCCTGTTTTGGCTGTACCTCGTTGGTGATGAACCTAGCCCTGAAGGATTTCTGTAATTGATGGAAGCTTTTGATTGAAGCTGGCTCCAGCTTGTAATACCACCTGACAGCTAATGGACCCAGGCTGCTGGGGAATATTCAGCACATGAGGGCTTCGTTGTCTGCATGCAATGTCAGGGCTTGCTTGTAGTGACGGATATGATCAGTGGGGTCTGATTTTCCGTCGTAAAGAGTGAATGACGGAGCCTTGAACTTCTTGGGCAGGGCCGCCCTTGCGATCCGTCGGACAAAAGGATCGTCCTGGTCTTCTTCGTCTGAACTGCTTCTTCTGCGCTTATTCCTTGTATGTAGACTCTTTTCGGAGGAGCTGGAAGTTTCAGATCGTCCCTTCTTGTTGAGCTCCGTGGGTGATGAGTTGGAGTCGCTATCGGTCTCCTTTGGTCGGGCTCGAGGTCATTGTTCACCTGTCCTTGGAGGTCGTTCGGGATCTTGGTGCACGGTTTCTCTGGATTTTGCTACTTCCAGGGCCAAATCTTGACGGAGACGTTCATTTTCAATGATCATGTTCTCCAGCCTTTGTTCATTCTGCTTTGCTTCTTCCATGATCGCTCGCATTGTCTCTTGCGCTGAAGTCGTTGATGAGTCGAAGTTCAAGGCGCGTCTTGCAGCGATGGTTTCCTTTCCGAGCATATTTGCTGGAGTGAGGTCATCTCCCTCTGCGGTCTCGTCAGTGGCTATCGGAGGATCTTCAGTCACGCCTGCCATGGATGTATTTGAGTATTCCCATAGACGGCGCCAATTGTGGAGAAAGAGGTTTGGAAATACTCTTTAGATCCTGGGAGACGCTAGTGATCCTCAGCTAGTCACCTGAAAAGATACAAACATTCCAGCCGGGGGTGTCGGAATTAGCACTCCGACGGACAAGTCAGTTCAGACACTCAAGATAGCTTGTTTACTAAGTTAGATGAAGTGATTCTTACATACCTTTCCCAATCCATTGTTCCTGTATTTATACCTGTTCCTTTTGATCCTCGGGGCCAGGGCCTACTTTTTAATCATTTTCCTTTCTTTTATTCGACTCTAAGGATTTACACTTATTCAGCATATGTATTGTATTCGGCTTCCCATTCTCGTAGGATACAGCCGATTAATATCAGTCTTCTAAGGTACGCACCTTCTGATCTTTCCATTTATTCGGCTCCCACAGGGACCATTAAACCAACTCAAAACAGAGGTATAAGATGACAAAATAACACCAAATGCCCACTGAAATGATGCTAGAAACAACTAAACATGCATGCTCCCATATTAAGCCAATAGTACAAGCAAATGAGACAAAATGGGAGAGGGGTGTCCCTCCCCTATACATGACCTCAAAACCACTTCTCCACCACTGAAAATCCTTTGGATTTCAGTGGTGAGAAGGTCGAAATAAAGGGGTCCCAAAGCTCAAAGAGAAAGGCACAAAAAGAGGCCAAACAAGGCCTAAGAGGGGGTGGACAACCCCAAACACAAAAGAGACCTTAATGAAACATCTTAAACATGAAAAATCAAAACTTTTATTAGTTATACACAAAGCTCAAAACAGCATGCAAGATAGGTTAAAAGCTTGTACAAAAATGGGGAATATAAAGCAATAGTGCTCACCCTTGAAGAACACTTCAAGAACACCAACCCCAGCCCCTTCCTCTGATCAAAACCAACCTAAAAACTCTGAAACCAGTCCCTCAACGCCTCAGTAACCAAAGTATGGTGTAACACTAGGTGCCTTAGTGCAAAAATAGGAACAAAAACACACTTTTGAACACTAATACACACACGATCTAGAGAGAGGGGGAGATATAGAGAGAGAGTGGTATGTGTGATATATATCTCTGATTTTTTGGTCAACCCCTCTAAAGGAGAAGGGAGGCCCTCTTTTATAGAATAAAAAGGGCCTAACCTTCTTGGAGAAGCTAAGACAAAGGGGTCAAGCTTCCTCAAGAAGCTAGAGCAAAAGGGTGCAAAGGGTGCAAATCCTCCATACACGTGTATGGAGGAGAGGTATGTGTGCTCCAGCTGGCACAGCTGGCATGAAAAATGCTTGAAAAAGGCAAAAAAGAAGTCCCGGCCAGAAAATATGGCCGATTGACCAAATAAACGGCCGGCCGACCAACCAAAAATAATGCCGACCGGCCTCACCAATGGCCGGTAGCAACAAAACAGAGCCGGTGGCCTCAAGCCAAGGCCGGTGAGGTGTGGGGATGACCAACAAGCCATTCTCTGCCCTTAGAAGCAAAAACAAACAAGTTCTTGGTCCACGACCAAGCACAAAACAGGCAAGTTAAGAGATCCTGAGGCAAGGCGCGTGGCTGAGACCTTCAGGAACTCAAAACGAACACGAACATGGATGATCATCGAGTGTTCAAACGATGACGTCCAAGTCTTGAGGACGGTCAAAATTGGGGTGTCTATAGTTGCCCCTCTTTGACAGAACTCGAAAGTCATAACAATGACGAGAGTGAGTGTCAAATCCCGGAGACGACCCAATTTTGACAAGGCCGAAGACTTAGACAAAGCATACAAACTACAGACGAAGATATACGCCCGAAGGCAGGGGCAAAATGCAAGAACAATGCACAAAGCCGAACATAACTTATGATCATGCAAAGAAAGCCATAACAAAGCAAATACATACAATAAATGTAACAGTTCTAAGCAAGCCAAAAACCAAACTACATTACAATGCATAAAGGATGTAAGAGAATTATGTAATTCTCGTAACGTTTGACGTGGAGAATACAATACCTGCGCGGTTCGTCTGGTCGTGCCAGCTTGAAATGAACTGTACATACAATATCGTTCCTATCTGGTTTGTCTAGTCGTACCAGCCTCAAATGAACCATACATACAATATCGTGCCTAAAAAAGAAAGAGAACTTAACAGGTACAATATCGTTAGATACATGCATAGCAATGCAAGTGAAAAGTGCGTGACAACGTGAGTGAGAGGGTGCATGACAATGCAGGTGGAAGGGGTGCATAACAACGCAACCCGAGTGTGTGCATAACAATGCGATTTGAAACAAACATAACAATGCTATGAAGGCACAAACACATATAAGTAAAGTACACGTGACAACGTGTACAATGTGTGGAGGTGAGAAAGAGTATACACATATGAGTAAAGCACGACGCGACAACGCATGCAATGTGTATAGGAACTTGAACACATATAAGTAAAGCACGATGCGACAACGCATGCAATGTGTATAGGAACTTGAACACATATAAGTAAAGCAATACGCGACAACGCATGCAATGTGTATAATAGGAACTCGAACACATATAAGTAAAGCAATACGCGACAACACATGTAATGTGTAAAATGAGGAACTTAAAGAGGTGTATAGACACATGTAAGTAAAGCATACGTGGAAACGTACGCAATGTGTAAAGCAATGCGAAAAGGGTGGATATTCAACTGAAGCATGGTAAAGACATGTTATTCATGATGTTGAGATGCAAATTCAAAACAAGACGAGGCAGCGCTCAACGCAAGACGCGTAACGAGCATGCTCTATTAAAGCCAAAACGAAGCAACATAATACAACATAATTGAAGCGATTTGTGGAATTCGCAGGATACAAAAAGGATACGAGAAAGGATACTACTCGCAGGTACCGAGTGTTACTCATAGAAGACACGGTTCGAGGTCAACACGAAGATCTATTAAGGTTTCAAGAGTGCAATTCCTTGCACTGTCCTGAGTAATGAAAGTAACAAACCACATAATTAGCCTGAACAAGGGCGTGGGAGGTGTATCGACCACAAAGGGGGGGGCCACCGGTGTTAATCCAGACACTCTGCTACCCTATCCCCCTTTTTGCTTTATTCTTCCTTTTTTAATAGGTAGTTTAAACACATTGCACTGCCTCAGGCAGGTTTTACTTTCTCAAAACTACGTATTTTTTGCAAAAGACATGATGGAAATGAAGCAGCTATTTTGTTCAAAAAGTGTTGCATTTGTACTTTTTATGCATCGCATCGCATTGCATTACATTACATTGTAAATGAAATTTGAACCTTTGTTTGAAAAGTAAGCATTTGCCTCGTAATAATTAGGTAGTGAACCGAGTAAGGACAAAAACAACTCGATAATCAAAACAAAGAGCTCGATAAGTTAACCAACTGTAAATACAACTCGATAAGCAAAGCAAAGACTTAAAGGATGTAAAATACAACTCGATAAGCAGATGTACAACAACTCGATAAACAAGACGAAGTAATAGGTGTTAGTTCGCAAAAACATCATCAGAAGGCATTGGAAGTGGCGTCAATCACCAGTTTTTCAGCACGCTCAACACCTATTCGGCTTAGAGCACAATTAGAGGCCATCGGCCAAAGGGAGACATCACCGGCCGAAATTAATTGGAGTCAGCCAATATTTTAGCCGATCGGCCAAAATAGATGGTAGGTCAGCACTACTTTTGGTCGACCGACCAAAAATTTTAAGGACCTCCAGAATGTTGACACCTGTCTTCCACTCAACACCTTATCCTCTACAAAAGCCTCAGCCTCGTAGTTCTCCTCATTTCAACATTGATTTACACCAAATGGAGGAGTTTCTTTCCCAAAATCTCACAACTTGGATTGCCAACTTGGATGGCTCGGAAAAGTTGAATTTTCGGGGCTTTGGCGTAAATATATTATTCACGCTAAGTTGCACTCCGCTGCACTTTCCGTTTCTCCATGCCGCGACAAGGTTTTGGAATCCGGTAACTCATGTCTTTAGCTTTGGCGGGCAAGAGGTGTGTCCTACCTTTGAAGACTTCCAAGTTTTGATGGAATTCGAGTGCAACGAAGAAATCTTGCCCCAGCTCCGCTTCGACCACGCCCAAGCCATAGGGCGAATGTGTGGACTCACCATGCACCGCTCGATCTTTGATTTGTCACGGAATGTTGGATATTCCGAGTTTGATTTGTTGGTTTTCTGATGCTAGTGACCGCGGTGACCATCGTTGGCAAGGCTTTCGGCGACATGCCCTTTGTTTGTGCATGTTGTCTCATTTCTTGCTTGCCTCAGGCTCTAGAGGATCTAGTGTCCGATTGATCGAGGTTGCCCAAGGCTTAAAGGAAGGCAAAAGCTGCATTGCCATGTCATTGGCCGAGACATTGATGGGCTTGGATGTTTTCCATCGCCGGGAGACGACCAGATTTGCGGGGAGTCCACTACTGCTGCAGGTAATGTTTCCCACCCATTTCTCACATATATATTGCTCACATCACTCGACCCTTAGGCTCGGTTTTTCTCTCAAAACCCTTTCTCACCTTTTTTTTTTTTAACATACACCTCTCTATTCTTTAATCTCTCTTTTTTCATCCCTTCCCAGGTATGGTTGATGGAAAAATTGCAGGTTGTGGACTCTTGCCCAGCATACTCAGCTCGCGGCTACTTCTTCCGATGTCGCCTAGTCGATGCCCTTGATGAGGGATGGTGGTTCGACTGGATATGTAATTTGTCCGCAGACTGCATTGCTTAGTGGTGCCCTTGGCTCAATTTACCGGTAATGAGCTACAGCATGTCTCGGCAGACCGGGATTCAGTTGATTGGCTTGACACACTGTGTGTTCTACTTTCCTTTCCGATTTCAACGCCAGTTCGGCCATGATCAAATTTGCCCGGTAGAGGGGATAGAATACCCTGCTGCATTTCTAGTCCAAGGCGCACAGCTTGCTCGGTATGCCATAGCATGGAGGACTAGAGAGCTCCTGGCCCCCGCTCCCACTTTCAGTTGCACTTTGTCTGTTGAGTGCATAGATTGGCTTAATGAAGAGGCACAGATTGGGCCCAGTTTGGTATCAGAAGCTTCGACCAGCTTTGGGAGGGGACGCAGGAACACCTGACTATGCCCCTGATTTATTTGCTTTAATCAGAACTTTCAAGTTTTCTTTGTGAATGTAATGAAAAGCAACTTTAATTTGTATGCAAGAGCAGGAGAACTATGTATTGAAATCAATAAAATTAAAGGTTGTGGGTACTGAAAATTTTCCGTTTGGTCCAAAAATGGTCTAAGTTGTAAAAGATTAATTTGAGCAAAATCAACTTTTATTAAAACTTTTCAAAATCATTTTCGATATGGATCAGAACTGGACACGCCTGAGATCTATCACTGAGATGCACAAACCCGGATCCCAGCAACTGGAAAGTTGCCCCTAGTCTAAGTAGCACTGCACCGGAGATCACAACCGAACTTTTGAATGCTGAATAGACAAAGATGACCGAGATGATCAAATGGACAAAGTTGATCGGGTAGAATAGACGAAGATGACGAAACATGATCACATGGACAAAGTTGATCGGGGAAGTGTTTATGGCTGAACTTCATGATGAAATTGCCTACGTATCCCAAACATGGGAATCAAGCCTTACGTAGTTCAGGCGAAGGTTCACTCGTGTATTAACCCTCACCTTTTACGCTCTAACTTTTGCCAAGGCCGCCCTTTGCGGGTTTTCAACCTTGCGAGCTCAGTTTTTATAATTTCAAATTTTTTATGCTCTAACTTTTGCCTAGGTCGCCCTTTCGGGTTTTCGGCCTAGCGAGCCTCTCAAGGGTAATATTTCTTCAACTTGTCCATGTTGATCAGTTGTGAGAACTCTAGGCCATCTAGGTCCATCAGAACGATAGCTCCTCCCAACCAAATAGACTTAATGATGTAGGGACTAGTCCAATTGGGTCTGAACTTGCCCCTAGGGTCATGAATGGGGGCTCGGTTGTCTTTGAGCACCAAATCTCCTTCTTTCAAATTCCGGGACTTAACCTTCTTGTTGAAAGCCCTGGCAATCTGCGCTGATAACCTTGAACATGGTACAGTGCTTTCAGTCTTCTTTCATCAAAGAGCATGAGTTCTTCAAATCTGCTCTGCTGCCAATTTGCTTCGGCTATCTGACACTCAGCCAGTACTCGTAATGACCGAACCACAATTTCGATAGGTAGAACGGCCTCCATCCCATAAACCAACGAATACAGAGTCGCTCTAGTAGATGTTCTAATTGAAGTCCGGTAGCCCCACAGAGCAAATGGCAGCTTATCTGGCCAGCCCCGGTAGGTTTCCACCATCTTCTGTAAAATGTGTTTGATGTTCTTGTTGGCAACCTCAACTGCTCCATTGGTCTGAGGCCGGTATGTGGACGACTTATGAAAAGCCACGTTGTATTTCTTCAACAAGTCAATCACTTCTTTCTTGAAGTGGGAACCATTATCTGAGATAATTTCATTCGAGACCCCATAACGACAGATAATGTTGTTCCTGATAAACTTCGCGACATGTGAAGCCTTCAACACTACATAAGATTGGGCCTCAACCCACTTTGTGAAGTAGTCTATCGGGACCAGAATAAACTCATGCCCATTGGACCCCTTCGAAGTGACAGCCCCGATCACATCGATTCCCCAAACTGAAAATGGCCATGGCGAAGTCATATTGTACTGCTTTGACGGTGGGATGTTCATGCGGTTTGCATGGATCTGACATTTGTGGCATCGCCGAACAAAACCGATACAATCCTCCTTCATAGTGGACCAGTAGTAACCCTGTCTGAGGATCTTCCGTGCTAGCATCACCTCGTTCATGCGTGCTCCACACTCTCCTCTATGGATGGCCTCCATCAGGCGCTTTGATTCTTCGGCATCAACACACAGCTTATGCATCCCCAGATGACCCCTCTTATACAATTTACCCCCGCAGATGATGAATTGAACGACCATTCTTCTGATTGCCTTTTTATCCTTGGCATTTGCCCCTGGTGGATACGCCTCTTTTTCCAAGAAGTTCCAGACATCGTAGTAACAGGGGTTCTCATCTTGAACCTCATGTATGGCAGCAATCGACTCGTAGGCAGGCACAAATTTCTGGTTAATGATGATCGGACGCATCCGGACTCCAAAAAGGATGTCTATCATGGAAGATAGAGTTGCTAGTGAATCTGCGAACCTGTTGTTTTCTCTTAACAGATGAGCAAAGTTTAGTTTCTCGAACCGAGGAATTAACAAGTCCAAGGTCTGGTGATACATTATCATCTTTTCTTCTTTGACTTTCCAATCTCCTTTTGCTTGAGATACAACAAGGTTCGAGTCCCCGATGACGTCCAACCATTTTGCCCCTAGTTCCAGGGTTGTTTCTAAACCAGCAATGCATGCTTCATATTCTGCTTCGTTGTTCGAGACTTTGAACCGGAGTTTGAAGGCTAGAGGGATGTGGGAATTGTTGGGTGCTATTAACAACACTCCTATCCCATACCCGTGTTGATTTGATGCTCCGTCAAAGTAAATCGTCCAAGTTTCGTCTTTGATATACAAAATGGCCTCATCTGGGAATAAGTACTCAACTGCTTCACCTCCTTCCACTGGATGATCGGCTAAGAACTCCGCTACCACTCTTCCCTTGACTGACTTGCGTGTCACATATTTCAGATCGAATTCGGAAAGAAAAAGCAACCAACGAGCTAGCCTACCCGTAAGTGCCGGTTTCTCGAAAAGATATTTGCTGGGATCTAATCTTGAAACCAACATTACAAAGTGAGCTAACAGGTAGTGCCGCAGCTTCCTGGTAGCCCACACCACGGCTAAGCAAGCCTTTTCCAATGGTGTGTAGCGAGTTTCATACTCCATCATCTTCTTGCTCAGATAGTAGATAGCCCTCTATACCTTGTCTTTATACTCTTGTGTGAGCATGCAGCCCATTATAGTTTCAGTTATTGAAAGATACAAAATTAGCGGTTTCCCCGGCTCGGGCGGTGACAACACGGGTGGTTTCTGTAAGTATTCTTTGATCTGTTCAAAAGCAGCTTGGCATCGGCCGTCCCATTGGAACTTCTTTCCTTTCTTCAGAAGACCAAAAATTGGTTCACAAGTCAAGGTTAATTTTGAGATAAACCGTCTTATGAATTGCACTTTACCCATAAAGCCTCGCACCTCCTTTTCAGTCCTTGGTGGTGGCATTTCTAAGATGGCCTTGATTTTGGAAAGGTTGATTTCGATACCTCTCTGTGTAATCAGAAACCCCAGCATTTTCCCTGCTGTAACACCGAACGTACACTTTTGAGGATTCAGCCGCAACCAAAATTCTCTGATCCTGTGGAAGAACTTTTGCAAGGCGGCGTAGTGGCCCTCTCTTTCTTTGGACTTGACAATCATGTCGTCCACATACACCTCAACCTCTTTGTGGATCATGTTGTGCAATATTGTGGTCGCGACCCTTTGATATGTAGCTCCAGCGTTCTTCAACCCAAATGGCATCACCCTGTAACAGTAAGTCCCCCACGGGGTGGTGAAAGCAGTCTTCTCCCAGTCTTCAGGTGCCATCACTATCTGATTATAGTCCGAGAATCCATCCATGAATGAAAGCAAAGCATGCCCTGTTCTGAAGTCCATTAGCTCATCAATATGCGATAATGGAAAGTCGTCCTTCGGACTGGCTCTGTTCAAATCCCTGAAATCCACGCATACTCGAATCTTGCCATGCTTCTTCGACACTGGAACGATGTTGGCTAACCAAGTTGGGTATTCAGATACCAGCAGGAACCCTCCGTCAATTTGCTTGGTGACCTCTTCTTTAATCTTGAGGGCCCAGTCCGGGCGGATCCTTCTGAGTTTCTGTTTAACGGGTCGGGCCTCTGGGTCAAGAGGGATCCGGTGCTGTACAATCTCAGGATTGATTCCAGGCATGTCTTCGTAGGACCACGCGAAAACATCTTTGAAATCTTTTAATAAAGCGACTAAGCGCTTGCGTTCCTCTGAAGACAACGTGGACTCGATATGGACCAGCCGCAGGTCGTCCTCAGTACCAACATTAACAATAGTGATTTCATCAACTAAAGGTTTAACAAATCTTTCCTGCTCTTGATCAATTAAGCGTTGCAAAGCCGGAGGAATTTCTTCCTCGTCGTTTTCATCAAAATTTTGAAAGTCCTGATTAATACAATAAATTAAGGGCACAGAAAAGTACTCAGAAACCACATCCATTCCATTCTCATTATGCATTTCCAAATCGTCAGATTCTTCTGTTACAACAGACTCAAAAGAGAAAGAAAAAGACGACCTGGACAGGACTGTGGCATCCGGGTTATCACTCCCAAGAATACCGGACTCATATTCACCCGAGCTGGAACCTGATTCCAACTCAACAGACTCGGTGGAATCAGATTTTGGCTCACTACCTAACCTGGTGCTGTTTGATAAAAATCCCTCCTCGTACTGCCAGATGAGAGAGGGGTGCGATGGATGCATCCAAAATGTTTGATGGTAGGCCTGCAGCCATTTCATTCCCAATCATGGACATCGAGAAGTTATCCCCCAAGTACTTCTGTACGATCGGAGGATCTGAAAGTAGACAAGCAAGTGCTACCCCCATTTCAATTTCAGTGCTCTCGGAATCCATATTTTTACTCTGCTCAACCTCAGCTGATGGGTCTATCTACTCCTCAGCAACATCATCCCCGGATAACTGCAGGTCGAAGAAGATCTCAAAACCCGGCACGCGCTTCCTCTCCGCATTCAACCATGGCTCTAGGAAGCCGCAGAATGAAAAATCCTCCCCCTCCCGGACGAAGCGTCCGTTCAGGGTACCCTAAATGGGTCGGTGCATTAACTCGTATGGCTTCCCCGCCTTCTTTGCTCTGGTTCTTCCAGCCATTTCTTTGCCTTTCCTTACCTAGTCCTCTTTGGTGGACAGATAACCCAAGCCAAAGGTATGCGGGTTGTGCGGCACTTCGGCCGATACTGCGATGCCTTTCCGGCCACTCTTTCCCAATCCCATCCCGAGGATGTGTTGAAGCTTGTTCGTAAGGTATATTGATTGCGCCCTGACATACACCCCCTCATCAGTAGCCAAGATGTTTTGCATGACTCGAGCCTCAGCCAGAGTAAAATTCGATAAGAACACATCCTCCGTGCCGTGCTCGATTTCCAAAACTGGTGTAGACACTTCTGGCGGCGGATGGATTGGCGAATTCTCAAAAATAATAGCCACCCCCTTCCCGTGGGGGTATTTCAACATCTGGTGCAAGGTGGAAGAGACTGTCTTTACCTGGTGCAGCCACGGCCGCCCCAAAAGTAGGTTAAAGGTTGTGGGAGCGTCAAAGACATGGAAATCGATCTCGTGTTGTCCTGGACCAACTTGGGTCTGAATTTTGACAGTCCCCATCACCTTCCTGCTCGTGTTATCATACGCCCGAATCACCTGGGCAGTTGGCACGAAGTCCGCAGGCTTTAACCCGACTGCATATGCCATCATCGACGGGCACACATTAATGGCGGATCCCGTGTCGACAAGAACCACCGGTACCCATTTGTCTCTACATTCCACAGAGATGTAGAGAGGTTTGCTGTGATTTGCGCCCTCAGGCGGTAGCTCTTTGTCAGAAATGGTCAACGTCGGGGAACCCCCTCCCAGAAAAACCAATCCAACTAGCTGCTCCGGCGTGGTGTCTATCGAGAGTTTGGCCTTGTCCATGGCTGAAAGGACGGCCTGTCTATGTACTCGAGAAGCCATAAGCAGTCCCCAGATGGAGATGTCTGCTTGTATCTTTTTCAACTGTTTTAACACAGCCTCTTCTTCGAGTTGCTTCTCTTTCTGTTTATCTACCTCCTTGTCCTTCCTGAATGCCTCTGGCTGATCTAGGTGTGGGGGATTGAAATACCGTCCGCTCCTAGTCATATGGTCGACTTCGCCGATATACCAGGTACCATCTGGTTGATTGTTCCCCCAGTCCTCATCTGTGTGGGCAAGACATAGATCATTGTCTTCCTACCACATTTCCTCGGCAGCCGACAAACACCTGTCCAGCTCTGGTATGACTATCCTTGTACTCACGGTACCTTCTGTCCATGTGTTCGCAACACCCCTATGTTCTTGTGTACACAGCACTTTCAGTCCCCACCGGGGCTTTGGCTTTTCTGGCTCTTTCAGTGTCTTCGATTCCTTTCGATTTTAACTGTGTCAATGGAGTCTGTTGTTCATAATTCCCTGTATTCAAAATGCCCATATCCTGAGCAAAATTCTTGGCGTCGGTGCTCTTCGGCGATGCATTTTGGTCCTCGGCCCTTCCGGCCACAACTGATGTCCTTGTCCCTAACAAGCCCTGTCCTAGCTGAGATTCCTCAGCAACATCAGGTTGGTCATATAGCCACCCCATAACCTCTATTGACTCATTAAACCAAACCAGTTGACTGTTGAGTCCTGTCTTTTGAAAAACTGAAGGTTGGCAATGTCCTCTTCCAAAGCTGCTAAGTCGTCTATCCTCCGATCAGATTCATCCCCTCGTAGTACACAAATTTCTCCCCCTATCAGTAATTCCAGGTTCGGCCCATCTTGACCTGCTGACACAATGTAATCACTCGGATTATATACCTCCTCAGCAAAACTCCCAGATTTCTCCGATTCTGAACCAACAGCTCCATTTTTTTTCCGAAATCATCTCTGTTCCACCTTCGATGATCACCATTATTGGTTTGGGTTGGGCTCGGGAGATGTCCAACATGCACAAGTCTGTGCTGTCAGGAAGGAACACCTCCGGCTTAGGCAGATGGGAATGAGTGATGTATATGCTGGGGTCGTATGCCGTAACCCCGGTCTGGATAAAGTTAATGCGTTTGGGGGGTGGAGCTTGGTTGTGTGGTGGGAGAGGGTTGGTTGTGACATTGGGTTTCTCTAGAGGCACGATCATCCCATTACCAATGAGATCCTGAATCTCATGATGTAATCGGAAGCACTGGTCGGTGTCATGACCGTGCTGTTGGTGAAACGAGCAATATTTGGCTGGGTTATGGGAGGGAGGAAGTTTCTCCGGCAATGGCCACGACTCTAGGGGCTTCAAGTGCCCTTTTCTGATTAAAACCCCAGAGCTTTGGACAGGGGCATATATAATGGAGCGAAGGTTCTTTGGCTTTTGGGTGGGTGTCTGGCTATTTGCGAGCTACTACCGGACGCACCGGTGAATGGCGTAGCTGCAAGGGTTCTTGGGGTGTTGGTGGTGACCATGCTTACTTCCTGAGATCTGGCAGCTGCAGCACTGCTTGTGCCTGCATTCGTATTACGGTTGTTGAAGGTTCTCCTGGGTTGCTCTCTGTCATTGTCAATCAAGCCCTACTTCAAAGTATCCTCGATCTGTACTCCCATCTCATGTAGATCTGGAAAGGTGGGAAAGGGGAGAACAATCGTTTTCTGCATGAGCTTGGGCTGGAGATTGTGCACAATCATCCGAATCTGATCTTTGTCTGTGGGCCTTGTGGTCATCATTGAGGCCTTGGCCCTCCATCTAGTTACGAACTCAGAAAAGCTCTCCTAAGGCTCCTGCCTGGTCGTCTCGAGATCTCGGGTTGTAACCTTGATTTGTGTATTATAGGAGTACTGAGCGACAAAAGCCTCGACCATCTCATCCCAACTCCTTTTAACATCATCTTCCAGTTTTGCGTACCAGATGGCCGCCACACTCGACAGGGTCCATCCAAATAAAGAAAGCTTCTGTAGTCTGGTGACGCCCATTGGCCTTAGAATGTCTGAAAACAGCCGCAAGTGTACCATGGGATCCCCGGATCCATTGAATCGGTCGATATGGGGCATCTTAAATCTGTCTAGCAGCGTCACGGCTCCGTCAGTATACCCATCCTCAATGTCCAGGATGGACTTCACACCCTGAGAATTCTTGAACAGCTTTTCAAGCTTGCTCACTTTTAACGCTGTGGGATCCGTCTCGAACTCAAAAGGGGAGTCCGATAGGTTGGTGGGTGTTTTGGATAGCTGGGGTAGAACTGGGGGCGGAGCTAGCCCTATCGGAATGTTCGTCTCTCCCTGGACATTTGGTACCTCTCTGGGTGTCGGAGCTCCTGGTGGGGGAGGAACTTGGTGCGAAGCAGATGCTCCGGTTTGCTGCTGTAGGTGGGTAATTAGCTCTTCCTGTTAGGCCATGACAACGGCCTACTGTTTGGCAAATGCTGCTTGACGAACAGCGTCTTCCTGCATAGCTTTCATGCTCTCCTGGAGCTGACGCACCATGTCCTCAATCTCTGACATACTGCCCTGATTTATCTGAACTGTCGGTGTATTTGCCTCTGCAGTAGACTCGGAAATCCCAACCTGACTGTTCAAAGACCACTGATCTGGCAATCTCGGTACCGATGCACTGTGCCTCACTGACCTCCGTCTAGCAATCGGGGGTAACGAATAGAACACTGGTGTCCGTCTACCAGATCCTCAGATCGATGGAGTCGGCGACCTCTAGTCCAGAGTGCTTGGGGAATATCCACTTGGTCGGAAGCAATTGTGCTAAACTACCTAGCAAAAAGATAAATAAAGCAATAAACAACTAGACAAATGGGCAGCATAACAGCGTAAATAAACACACAACACACAGTTGAGCATCACAACACACAGTTGATAAGCTGAATACACTGTTCTCAAACACTGATCAGTGTTTCCAAATTATTGCCCCCAAATCTGAATCTGATACCCGCAATGACTGATTCCCAAAATGCCGATACTGGTGCCCTCAGGCCTAATACCCAAACTTGTAAACTGATACATGCGTTCCTGTAGAGACACACTCTAAAAGCACATAGCAAACAAGTGAGAGCCAAAACACCCCTATGTTGGGGTAGGGTTTGCCTGTTCTATTTTGTCAGGAGCTAGGGTTTCACTACGCACGCAGCGGTTTCAAACAACCTAGAATCGAGTAAGCAACCTGTCCTAGTTTGGAATAGTCACTATGGATTCTGAATATGCACTAGGTCGAATGGTCAAAAAGGGTGCCCTGGTAAAAACCAGGGTTTGTGTTCCTATCGTGGCAGAGCCCGTAACCGGTCAGCCTTATGGAACACTTCTCAAAGCGAGCCTCTGGCAAACCGTTCAGGAATAGCAGATGGCAAACACTGTGACTTAGGCACACCAATGCAAATGCAATGCAAAGAAACACATAAGTGTAGTAAAAACAAGATATCATGAGTTCGAGTCAAGTTCTCTAAGTCCCCAGCAGAGTCGCCAGAAACTGTAGACGTCCCCGAACGCCCCGGGAGGGAATCCCGTTTCATTCATCTGGGCTCACTACAGTTCGGACTCAAATTGTCACGGTTCTTAATCTGATCTCACAATGTGCGATGTGAGATTGATAAATCACCAAAGAGTCCAAATCCGGCAAATCGTTTTGAAAATCAAATTTTTAGAAAGAAGTGCCAAACATGGACTGCTTTGCCAGATACAGTGTCGCCACTTAAATGTTTTATTTTTGAGAAATTTAGGAAACCCTGACTCGTTGCCTAAGGCCACATGTCCGTCATCACCAAAGTTGTCTCGGCTCGGGAACTTGGGTATGATTTGGGAAGGTCAGCTATGAGCACCCCCGCTCGCCCGATCAAAGATCGGCCACTACTAAATATGATATCTCGTTTTTGAAAACACATGCGTTCTTATTCCGATTTAATTAGCTAGAATTACTATGTGATGCGAGCAGCAAAACAAGTATAGACTAGATCGCCTAATTTGGAATAAAGCATCGCATATCCGTTTGTTTGGAAAATGATTTGAAGTTTGCTACTTGTAAGTAGGCTAAACCACGGATTTCAATAAATTATCCTAATTCAAGCAATCCAACCTTCACCCACAGGCATTCAGACAGTTATATCACCTAAGCAATTACCCTCATGGAAAGCATGTTGTCATGGCAGTCACTCACACGCATGCAAGGATGCTAAAGCATAAAAGCTTACCTAGTACTCCAAGCCAAAACAAGAAACTAGTTAGGAATCATGCATGATCCTAGTTCATGTTAAGATGGCTAATGCAACACATGCAAAACGCAACTAAAATGGGCTCGGCTATTCTAAGAATGGCATGTGAAATGTGGCAACTCGATACACGTATTCAAGTTGGAATTGAAACACAATGCAGTTAGCCTGATGCGCCGAGCCCGATGCATGCAAAATATGCGAGCATAAGTATGCTAATTGAAACGTGTCCTAAACTAACCATCATAAGCTAGTAAATAAAAGGGAGAAAGACGTGGGGTTGGAAGACATACATCACACGCATACACACTTATTACAACATTGCCCTCTCGCAGAGGGTCCGAATAAATAATACAAAACAAATAAATAATTAACTACTCTAGCTAATTAAATATTACAAAACCCCAAATTAATTAACAAATTAGTTACAAAGGGAGGCCGCTGCAGCCCCGCCTCGGAATGCTTGGATGATGCATGCTCGATTTGTCTTGCTCGGAAACCCATTGTGATGCCTCTGTTGCCTCTGTTTGCACTGTTCTGCACCTCTGATAATTGTGAAAATTCTTGGGATGCTTCTGAATTACTCCCTGATCATTATGGGATATCACCGGCCAAGATATCTGACCACCGGCTATGGAAATATGGTAACCAACCAGAAGTTGGTCGACCGGCTGGACTTTTGGGGTCGGCTGGCACTGAAGATTGCCGACTGGCCATTTATTCATCTAGAATACTGGTTTTGCTGCAACAGAGGACAGACAATGCATGGCAAGGTATTTTCAAGGCAATGTGTGCATAGCCACTCTCCCTATCATGCAATGAACTCAAGGGAGCATGGCTCTCGGTCCTCGGGCCACCAATCACGCATTTCGATGCATGATGGCCAAAGGTGCCAAGTTTGCAAATCAATGTAAAATGAATGCAACGAAAACAAACGAATGCTACACACTCTATCATGTTGGGATCAAGAGTGTCAGTGACCGAGGATTGAGGTGTAGTTCGTCACTTTAAGTACGAACACACCTCATACCTCATGTTTGGTTTGACACCCCAAACTAAACACAATGCAATGCATGTATGCAATATGGCTCAAATATGCAAAATGGTTCAATTATGCAATATGAGGCTAAGTTAGCAAAGCATGCCAAATGCGATGCAACCTAAACATACAAATGTAAAATGTGCTAAGCATGCGAGATACAATGCAATGTGACCTAACACGCAAGCTAAGCTAATGTAACAAGAACATGCAAACATGATATAATGCAAGCATGCAAATGATGTAACAAGATACAACATGCCAAACATGCAACCATGTACAAGGGTGGGCTTAAACCGAAATGGGAGGCCTCAGCCATGCCCCAAAACAGTGGCCAATAATGATGTAACAAAAGCACGAATCACACATGCAAGCATGCATGCACCAAGGTGTATCACTTAAGGCATAAAAGAGGCAATTCCAAGCATACTTAAAAGAGACAAACATGGGCAATTTACAAACATGCTGAGCTCTGAAATCATGCTAAAAGGAATTCCAAATTCAAACACACAAGTGAAACATAACATGCAAAGGGGCCCAAAGCTTGGGACCAACCAAAGGGTTCAAACCATAGCCATACCAACCAAGCCTTAAAAAGTCAGAATGACTTAAATCAGTCCTAGGACAGACCAAAACAAGACTAGAACATGTATGGAACATGGCCAAAACATGCTAACAAATAGACACCAAAACAAAGGCATTCAAGACTACAAAGAGAGCACTCCATTACAACTATCACAACCATGCATGGCATGGACTTTTCAAGAAAAAATAGAGTTATAATATACCAAAAGGAGCCCCGAAACCCATTGATATGGCAGTTTGAAGACTTAAACAAAGAGGCATGCACAATGACTCATTTTTAAGGCACAAAAGAACAACTCTTCAAAGCATTGAGAGGATGGTAAATGCGAGCATACAAGCGTGGAGTATGGAATGAAATAGCATGATAAATGATTCCAAATCACTGAAATGATCCAAGTAAAGCATGCCAAAGACTCACACACCCAAGGCCAACAAGCTAGATTACATGGTAGCTATGTAAAACAATGCAGGCATGACCAAAAGGACCAAAATTAGAGCTTAATCATGTCATAACAAGGCTAAAAGCTTCAAGGAATCAAGTCGAAATATGTAAGCATGTTAGTCCACATGCTAGACACATGTTTAAAGCAAACAATGGGATTACAAGGCATGTATATGATACATGTAAGGGACCAATAAACCAACTCAAAACAGAGGTATAAGATGACAAAATAACACCAAATACCAACTGAAATGATGCTAGAAACAACTAAACATGCATGCTCCCATATTAAGCCAATAGTATAAGCAAATGAGACAAAAGGGGAGAGGGGTGTCCCTCCCCTATACATGACCTCAAAACCACTTCTCCACCACTACAAATCCTCTGGATTTCAGTGGTGAGAAGGTTGAAATAAAGGGGTCCCAAAGCTCAAAGAGAAAGGCACAAAAAGAGGCCAAACAAGGCCTAAGAGGGGGTGGACAACCCCAATCACAAAAGAGACCTTAATGAAACATCTTAAACATGAAAAATCAGAACTTTCATCAATTATACACAAAGCTCAAAATAGCATGCAAGATAGGTTAAAAGCTTGTACAAAAATGGGGAATATAAAGCAATAGTGCTCACCCTTGAAGAACACTTCAAGAACACCAACCCCAGCCCCTTCCTCTGATCAAAACCAACCTAAAAACTCTGAAACCAGTCCCTCAATGCCTCAGTAACCGAAGTATGGTGTAACACTAGGTGCCTTAGTGCAAAAATAGGAACAAAAACACACTTTTGAACACTAATACACACACAATCTAGAGAGAGGGGGAGATATAGAGAGAGAGTGGTATGTGTGATATATATCTCTGATTTTTTGGTCAACCCCTCTAAAGGAGAAGGGAGGCCCTCTTTTGTAGAATAAAAAGGGCCTAACCTTCTTGGAGAAGCTAAGACAAAGGGGTCAAGCTTCCTCATGAAGCTAGAGCAAAAGGGTGCAAAGGGTGCAAATCCTCCATACACGTGTATGGAGGAGAGGTATGTGTGCTCCAGCTGGCACAGCTGGCATGAAAAATGTTTGAAAAAAGCAAAAAAGAAGTCTCGGCCAGAAAATATGGCCGATTGACCAAACAAACGGCCGGCCGACCAAAAACAATGCCGACCGGCCTCACCAATGGCCGGTAGCAACAAAACAGGGCCGGTGGCCTCAAGCCAAGGCCGATGAGGTGTGGGGATGACCAACAAGCCATTCTCTGCCCTCATAAGCAAAAACAAATAAGTTCTTGGTCCACGACCAAGCACAAAACAGGCAAGTTAAGAGATCCTGAGGCAAGGCGCGCGGCCGAAACCTTCGGGAACTCAAAACGAACATGAACATGGATGATCATCGAGTGTTCAAACGATGACGTCCAAGTCTTGAGGACGGTCAAAAATGGGGTGTCGACACCTCGATTTTAAGGGGTTGTGGAAGAGGCATTTACCTTTGGTGGAGTTTTCCTATAATAACAGTTTTCAAGCGAGTATTAGTATGGCGCCTTTTGAGGCCTTGTATGGCCAACCACGTAGATCTTCAGTGTGTTAGGCCGATGTGGGTGACTGTCATGACCCGAACTAGCCCCTAGAGGTTTAGGCAGTAATTAGCCAGTAATTCAAAATTACCCGGCCTCAAAGACAAAACATATAAGTAATAATAGTAAACATGGCATTGCAAAAGTATTATAAAAACATAACTGTGTCCATCGAACGGTACATATATGCAAATTCCATGATATTAAAACTTCAACCTCTTTACCAAGATATAAGTACATAGATACATCACAACATCTTAGACTCTTATACAAAAGATCCATACATAACAATTTTCCAAATAACAAAATAAAACTAAGCAAAAGAAAATTTAACAATAGGGTTGACACAGCTTGGCTCCTTTTAAGTCCAAGCACGCCCTGTTACGGAGGCTATTCAAAGCAGTTTCACAAAAGGGCGGACATCCAAGGCTTTACTAAACTCAACGCTCCACTTGCTCACCAGCATATATATAGAGGAAAGGGTAAGCTAAAGCCCAACGAGTAATACTAGTATAGAGAAGTTAAATGAATGATGTCTATCGTAATAAAAAAAAAATCATATCATATGAGTTCCGATGTAAAGCATAGATGAGTACTTGTCGTATCAAAGTTCAAATATCATATTCATTTGTAGTGCATACAATAGTGCAAAGTAAAGGGCCCGAAGGCATAACAAAGGGACCCATGGGTCTAACAAAGAGACCATATAGGTCGAGCAAAGGGACCACTTGGGTCAACATCAGAGAACTTTGTGCATATATAACAAAGGGCAACGGTATTGTTTCCCTTGGGCGAGGGCCTTATTAATGAAGTGCCATAGTATTGTTTCCCCCATGCGAGGGCCTTATAGCAAAAGGCCATGGTATTGTTACCCGCAAGCGTGGGTGTAGACACCCCTTTTTTGACCGTCCTCAAGACTTGGATGTCACCACTTGAACACTCGGTGATCATCCTTGTTTGTGTTTGTCTTGAGTTCCCGAAGGTCTTGGCTACGTGCCTTGCCTCAGGATCCCTCGGCTCAACTGTTTTGTGTCTGGTTTTGCACCAAACACTTGTGCTTTGCCCTTGAGAGGCATGGAATGACTTGTTGACCATCCCCATACATCACCGGCCATGGCTTGAGGCCACCGGCCACTGGTTTGTTGCCACCGGCCAAATGTTTGGCCGACCGGCACTCTTTGTAGTCGACCGGCCATCCATTTTGGTCAAATTGCATTTTTGGCCGACCGACCACTGTGCATCCAGATATTTTGTGCCAGTTGTGATAGCTGGTACCCACTTTGCTCCCCTCCATAGAAAGAAGCTCCCTCTTGACTAGCTTACTTGAGAAGCTTTGCAAGAGTGAGCTTCTATAAAGAGGAGGCCTCTCCTCCCTCTTCTAGGATTAGAAAGAAGCTCTAGAGGTCTGGTTCTTTTTAGGGTTAGAAGTGTGTCTATTCTATCTCTATACTTTCCTCTCATTGTGTATAAGTGTGTGTTTGTTCATAGTTCTGCACATAAACACCTATCATTACACCTTCCCTTAATTGCTGAGGCTTTAGAGGGTTGATCTTGGACTTTTTGAGCTGGTTTTGATCCAAGAAGAGGTCTGACCTTGTGATCTTGGAAGTGTTCTTCAAGGGTGAGTGTTCTTGCCTTTTATTCCCCATTTTTTCATAGCTTTTTTGCCTATCTTGCAACTATTTTTAGACTTTTCATATAACTAATAAAAGTCTTTTTTTTACTTGCTTAAAATAGTTGTTTAAGGATGTTTTGTTGTTTGGGGTTGTTCGACCCCTCTTAGGGCTTGTTTGGCCCCATTTTTATGCTATTTTGGTGAGCTCTGAGACCACCTTGTTTGGGCCTCCTCACCACTGAAATCTTGAGGGATTTCAATGGTGAGGATGGTGGTTTAAGGTCCTAAGAAGGAGAGGGCCACCCCCTCTCCTTGTTGTTTTCGAAATATGCCATTTAAGGCTCATGTGTGAGCACCATTTTTGAACTCATGTTGGCCATGTTTCAGTAGGTATTTGGTAGTATTTTGCCATGCTTTACCTCTGTTTTTACTTGGTTTAGACACACCATGCTTGCCTTGCATACATGTCTTGTAATGCTATGAATTGCCTTAACATGCCTTGCGCTTTGAGCCTTGTTTCTAGCATGTTTTTGGCTTAGCTTTGTGAAGCTTTTATGCTTGTTTTAGCATGCTAAAGGCATGTTTTTGGTTATTTGGATTGTCCATGCTTTGCTTTGTATAGCTACCATGTAATCCCTCTTGTAGGCCTTAGGTATTGACCCCTCTTGCATGCCATCTTTGCATCATTTCAGTGGTTTGGAACCACTTGTCATGTCATTTCAGTCCTCATGATATGCTCGTATGCTTGCATTTGATGCCCCTTTCATGCTTTAAAAGGTTGGTGTTTCTTGCTCCATGTTTGTGCCATTGTGTATGCCTCTAGGATTAGATCATTTAGATGCCATCTAAGTGGTTTTTGGGGCTTACTTTTGCATGATTTAGGTCTGTTTTAGTTCATTTTGGTCATTTGCTTCATATGTCATACGGCCATGGTTTAAGTCCTTGGGCTTGCTGGCATGCCTAGCTTGCATTGTAGATTGGTTTGGCACATTCTCTAACATGACTTTCAGAGCTTATAATGCATGCCATTTGTCCATTTTGCATCATCTTAAGTGTGCTTGAGAGTTGTTTTATATGCCTAAGTGTTGGTCCTTGTGTGCATGCATGTTTGCATGTCATTTTGCCTTCAATCTTGAGCATATTGGCCACTGCTTTGGGCTTAGTATGGAGCTGCCCAAATTAGTTTAAGTCCATAGTTCGCATGTTGTTGCATGCTCACCTTGTGTGTTGTTGCATACTTGTGTGTTGTCACATGTTTAGGTTGTCTAACATGTTTGCTCCATGTGTTGTGGCATGATTGAATGAAGTCACATGCTTGCTTGCATGCTTGAACATCCCCATTACATTTGGCATACTTATTGGTTAGCATGATCGTCACATGCCTTGTATGCTTGTTCGCATTGCTCATGTTGCATACTAGCTCATACGTCTAGGTTGCATTGCATTGACATGCATGCTTAGCCTCTTGAATTGAGTATGATAGAGGTTGAGCTCCTTGCTTGTTTATGTGTATTTCATTTGAAATCAAAGTACATAACTTGGTTTCTTGGGCCATCATGCATCGAAATGCGCAATTGGTGGTCCGAGAACCGAGAACCATGTCCCTTTGAGTCATAAACAAGATAAGGGATGTGTTGGTGCACACATTTGCTTGGAATGCATTGCCATGCCTTGTTTTGCCCTCTGCTGCTGTCAAAACAGGATTCTGCTAGAAGATTTGGTCGGCCGGCCATCTTTAGTGCTGATCGACCAACAATTGGTGGCCGATAGCTTAACCAGTGGCCGGTGATCATTTCCTTTGGTCGGTGACCATTTCCCTTGGCCGGTGGTATCCCATAGGGTTCATAGAGTGCACCTTGGGAATTTTGCAATGATCAGAGAAGGAAAACAGTGTGGACAGAGGTAACTTGTGCATGGCAGTGGACTTCCGAGCGGAGCCAAGCACGCATTGCATTGGGCCCTCTTCCCGAGGCTGTTTACTATTTTATTAGATTAGTTAATTTGCTTAACTAGTTTAATTGGTCTGTAATATTTAATTAGCTTGCAGGTTAGTTAAATATGTATTATTCTTTCGGTCCCTCCGAGCGAGGGTAAATTTGCAATAACTGTGGGTGCGTGTGTGCATGTCTTCCAACCCCCACTTCTTTCTCCTTTTTACTTACCTGCTTTGATGGTTAGTACTAGGGCATATTTAATTTAGCATCCTTATGCTATGCATGCGTGCATCATTCATCAGTATTGCATGCATCGGGCTCGGCGCATCATACTAACTGCATAGTATTTCAAATCTAACTTGAATATATGCATCAAATGGTTGCATTTCACATGCCATCCTAGGATTAGCCGAGCCTATCCTAATTGCATTCTGTATGCATTGCATTAGGCACTTAACGTGGACTTGGATCATACATTGATTGCTAACGAGTTCTATGTTTTGGCTTGGAGTACACTGTAAGTATTTTGTGCTTTAGCATCTCGCACGAGTGTGAATGTTAACATGACAACATGCTTACCATGTGGCTAGATGCTTATGTGATATGAACTGCCTGAATGCCTATGGGTGAAGGTTGGATTGCTTGAGTTAGAGCAACTCATCAAAATCCGTGTTTTAGCCTACTCGCGAGTAGCAAATTTCAAAACATTTTCCAAACAAACGGATATGCGATGCTTTGTTCCAAATTAGGCGATTTAGTCTATGCTTATTTTGCTGTGCACATCACATAGTAATTCTAGCTAATTAATCGGAATAAGAACACATAACGTTTTCAAAATTGGATATCATGGTTAGTAGAGGCCGATTTTTGGATCGGGCGAGAGGGGGTGCTCATAGCTGACCTTCTCCAATCGTACCCAAGTTCCCGAGCCGAGGCAACTTTGGTAATGACGGACACGTGGCCTTAGGCAAACGAGTCAGGGTTTCCTAAATTTCCCCATTAAAAAAATATTTAGGTGGCGACTCTGTATCTGGCAAAGCAGTCCATGTTTGGCACTTCTTTTCTAAAAATCTGTTTTCTCAAAACAATTTGCCGAATTTGGACTCTTTGGTTCAGACTAAGAACCGTGACACAAAAAGGGAGTCCGAACTGTAGTGGCATAAAGACCGAGGGCGCGTCCACAGTTTCTGGCGACTCTGCTGGGGATTTTAGAGAGCTTGACTCGAACTCATGATATCTTGTTTTGACTACATTTATGTGTTTCTTTGCATTGCATGTGCATTGGTGCGCCTAGGACACCGTGTTGGCCATCTGCTATTCCTGAACGGTTTGCCAGAGGCTTGCCTTGTCAAGGCATGACCATAAGGCTGACCGGTTGCGGGCTCTGCCAGTATGGGAACACAAACCCCGGTTTTTACCGGGGCACCCTTTTGACCGTTCGACCTAGTGCATATTCAGAATCCGTAGTGACCATTCCAAACTAGGACAGGTTGCTTACCCGATTATAGGTTGTTTGAAACCGCTGCGTGCGTAGTGAAACCCTAGCTCCTGATAAAATAGGACAGGGAAACCCTACCCCAGCATAGGGGTGTTTTGGTTCTCATTTACTTGCTATGTGCTTTTAGAGTGTATCTCTACAGGGAATGTGCATATTAGTTTGCAAGTTTGAGTACCAGGCCTGCGGGCATCAGTATCAGTGTTTTGGGGAATCAGTTATATCTACGGGTATCAGACTCAGTTTTGGGGCAGTGATTTTGGGGAACAGTGATCAGTAGTAGAGTACAGTTTTTCAGCTATGCCTGTGTCTGTTCCATCTAGGCTAAAATGCTGCTTGTTTTCCCTTTCAGTTCAGAGATTTGGGTTCAGAGATTTGGTGTTCTCCTTCGCTAAGGTAAGGCAGACGTCTGATCCGTTAATCGCCGGTTGCATCATCTCCGTTCGGTTCAGCAAACTTATGATGACCCAAAGTTCAAAGAAAATCGTGGTTATGACAGCCGCATTAGACCAAGGAATCACCTTGCAAAGTGAGACCAATGTTGAAATACCACATCTGCCCAGGTCGCCTGCTGTGCGCCCGATCTGGGAACCCCAGATGTTTCAAGTTCGTGAACCCACCACGTTTGAGTTAATGGGAATGATCGGCGACCTCCAGAGATTTGTGGCCGATCTGGCCTATGGAATGTCGGCTTCGCCACCAGCTGCACCATATGCTGGGGATTTCATACCACAAGAGCCCTCGCTACTGGGACGAATTGTGATCGAGCTCAGCCAGCCTAAAGCTGTCCCAAGCTATGGCAATGACATGTCAACAACAATCGGGTTCCGCTCTGATATAGCAACCCAAACCCTCGATCAGGCTAAGGCTAGAGGTACGAATAAAGTGGGAATAGATGCTGATCCCGTTGAACAATTGTTGTGGGCAGTCGAGGCTTTGAAAGTCGGGGGAATGAATAAGCAACAAGTGTTCACAGTCATGACTAAAGCTATGGATGATGCTTTCCCCACTCCAACCGAAGGCAATTCAAGCCAGGTGGAAAATCGGGATAGGCCCCGTCATGCCAAGACAGTTCCTTCCATTCCCAACCCTGCACCAGGAAAAGATCAGAAAGCGCCAAGGCAGTGCCTACCGACCCTTTCGCTAGTGCGTCTAGCAAGAACCCTCAGACTTCGAAGTATCTGCCTCGAGGGCGCAGAGTCTTTTACGCCCTCTACATGCCTTTGTCTAGGGCATTTCAAATTTTGGCTAAAAAAGGGCATCTTAAACCCCTCGAGCCTCGGCCTCTCCCAAAGAATCTCCCTCTCTCATATGATGCTACCTTGTACTGCGTGTACCACCAGCAAACCAGTCACAGCACCGACGGTTGTTTCCGCCTTCGCCACGAAGTGCAAGATTTGATCGACAATGAGGTCATCCTCCCACCCACCTCAGCAAAGTCTGTTACCACTGAGTTGTTGGACTTCGAGGATACTGCAAGTATGTGATCAGGGGTTGGACCACCTGCGGGCGGCGCCCGGTGTATTTCTGATGTGGCGTTTGGCACGCACTATTGGGAGCATTTGCGAATACATTTTTGTAATTTCTGGCTTGGGTGTCGAGTCAGTTCTTTGTTTTGTTTTGGGGTCTGTCTCATTGTCTTGAGTCAGTCTTTTTGCTTAAGGGTCTGTCTTGTTGTGTCGAGTCAGTCCAATTGTATAGAATGTCAGGTGATTCTAGGGTTGTTACCTTGAACACCGTTTTGTTTTGTAATTATCCTTTTGCTTTCTTTTTGAGTCTGTCTCTACTGTGGAGCAATTTGTAACCAGGAAATCTTGAATGAAACAGCTGCGGCTATCATGTTCTCGTGCTTATCGCTACTTTGAGCTAGTTGTGCCAGAGCATTTGAATGAAACGGCGGAGCATCTCACTCACTCTTCTGCACCCCAAACTCATTGCATTGACCTACGTTTTTTTTTCAAAACTTTTTGAACACTGTGGTGATGAAAACGAAGAGGAAAGAATTCCTCGGGCCTTGTAAAACTTTGATCAAATTGAGAGAAAGAGAGGCGTGCTAAGCCCTTAATGATTGAAATCATGCTTGTCAGCGTGAGTACTAAGACGGACCCTGGCTTGATCCAGACTGGTTCCACACTATCTTCAGCGCGGGCGATTTGTCGCTTCTTTAAAAACTTTCAAAAACAAAATGTTTTGCGCGGTCCTGCGAAGACCTGTGTGGAATCGCTCTTGAGATTGTGTAGCTTAGGATCACTCTCAGCCTCAAGATTTGAGCCCTTGCTTTAAAACCTTGAACCAGAATTCGGAGTGTTCAACGATCGACCATCAAGAGAGGCCTGCGTGGCTAGATTGGAAGCAGCCCTCGAGCAAGAGGCACCAAAGTCAGATCAAGAAGATCAGATCTCATCAGAAGAAGCTTGTGAAGCTAGAATAGAAGCACCCCTCCAACTTGGGGCAAAAATGTCTGATGTGCTCGAAGAACCGAAGATGGGTCCTTCAGCAAATCAATACAATAGTCATTTTCTTAGATTCAGATGACTTCAGGATCTCAAAACCATTTGGCATGGACTTGTTACACTTTTATCCTTTGAAAGGCTCGTTGGGCCGAAAACCCGAAATGGCGACCCAGGCAAAAGTTAGAGCAAGAGAAAATACAAAAAAAAAGAAGAAAAAACAAAAAATGCAAAAGAAATGAAAAGAGAAAAATAGAAAAAAAAAGAAAAAAAAAAAGAGAAAAGAAAAGAATTGAAAAAGGAAAGAAGAAAAAAGCTCGCAAGGTCGAAAACCCGTAACGGGCGCCTTGGAAAAAGTTAGAGCCTAAAAAATGAAGATTAATACCCGAGTGTACCTTAACCCGAACTATGTAAGGCTTGATTCCCATGTTTGGGATACGTAGGCAACTTCATCTTGAAGTCTAGCCCCCAACGCTTTCATAGCGACTGAGTCCATGTAATGGTTTTGATCATCCTTGCCTTCTCTGAATTCGATAGTTCGGTTATGACACCCGAACTACGTAGGCTTGATTCCCATGTTTGGGATACGTAGGCAGCTTCATCCTGAAGTCCAGCCACCAACGCTTTCAAAGCGACTGTGTCTATATATTGGTTTTGACCATCTTCGTCTTCTCTGTGTCCGAGAGTTCGGTCGTGATCATCACTAATGAGAACTGTTTACAAAATGCTGCGGCGTTATCCAGAAAAGGGGCAACTTTTGCCATGAGTCGCCATTCAAACAGGGGAAACTTTCCGTTGCCATGTAGCGTCCTTCGAGCAAGGGGCAATTTTCCATTTCCTCCGATCCAAGGTTGCGTATCTCAAGAGTAAGTTCTACGTCCATCGAGCGGTGGCCGTTTGCTAATAAAAAATAGTTTTTGAGAATTTTTACTGAGGTTGACCATTTTCTCAAAAATTATTCTATCTTTTTCCAAAACTGGACCATTTTCTTGGACCCAAAAAAGGAAAATTTTCAGTGCTAATAGCCTGACTTGCATGATTTTAAATCAGAAAATCGGACAAGTATGTTAATCTAACTCTCATTTGGGTCAAAATTGTTTTAGTAGAAAACCAAAACAAAAAAAAAATGGTCAAAATGATGAACTAGGGGCACAGTTGAGTCAGGTGTTCTGTCTTTACCCCGTGGTTAACATTCCTTGCCATAAGGACACTCTACCTGCCAGAAAAGGCATAACTGAAGCTGTCAGTAAAAGGGCTGAAAGCCCTCAACCTCCTCCAAGCAACGAGGTATCAAACCAAGTGCGAAGCACGAACTGGAATGGATCAAGGTACTCCGTTCCCTCATCCAGAACATCAACTAGACGTCCCTGGAGGAAATAGCTGCGAGCTAACAGTGTTGAGTTTGAACCCACAACTTCCTATTCATCCATCAATCACCCTGGGAAGGGATAAAAAAATGAGAGAATAAAGAATAGAGAGGTGTAACTTGAGAGAAAAGTGAGCAAAAGCGTTTTTTAGAGAAAAAACCGAGCTTGAGGGCTAAGTGATGTGAGAATCACAAATCAGAAAGGGTGGGAACAATACCCGAGCGAACTGACTCTTCGTGATTTGAGGTCTTTCATTTTTGTAAGCACGTCTGTGTGTCGTGTCTTTTGTTTTGTTTAGCTCAATTTTTGGTTTGAGTCTTTTTCGAGTGTTACTCGTTGTGTCTAGGTAGTTTACCTTTTGATTTTTGTTGTTGAGTCTTTTTCACTGAGTTCAGTCGTAGGCTCAATACCCCGGTTTGAGAAACCCTTTTTTCAAAAACAAATCATTTTGTGCTCAGAGTGCTGTGCCATTCTCCACATTTGTGCAAAACAGATTTGGTTCTTTCGTGAAACCGCGGAGGTTCAACCCAGGTCTCGTGAAAACAATGAGCATATGGATTCCGGATTGCATCTGAGTGTGTTTCAGATTCAGCAAATTCAACCTTTGTATTCCGTCTTGTCAGATTGAACTGTTTGTTGAGGATTCGCTAGATGCAGATTAATCCCCAGCAGAGCATGAGTCGAGTGTTCGGACTGAGCAGTGAGTTGTTTAAGTTGTTTTGCTGTTAGCTGGTTCATTACCTGATTATTACAATACAAATGTTTGATTTTCAGACAGGAGATCAATTCTATTTACATTGTTATGCGATGTGATGTGATGTAATGTACCAAAATGTAACACTTTTTCAGATAAAAATCTTTGTTTCATTTCATTATCTTTTTCAAGTACAAAGTTTTGGAAAAAACAAAACCTACTTGCGGCAGTACAAGGTACTCTAGCTACCAGCAAAAAAAGAAAAGTACAAAAAAAAGAAGAAGAAAAGCAGCAAAATCTGGATCAAAGTCAAGCAGCCTCAGGCCTAAGGGTCTGTCCTCGTCCTCTTCCTGGACGAAGGTCCAGGAGCATCGTCATCAACGCCGTCATCTAAGCCTGAGTCAGTGCCATCTTCGGTCTCCTCCTCAGATGACTCCGCCTTTGCCTCCGCCTCCATCTCCGCCTCGGACAAATCGTCAATGGGGACTGGTGCCCGTGAGCTACTCCCAATATGAGTGCGCCCCGCTTTGGTGCGGAGGTATACTTTGTCGTCTCGGGTAGGAGCAGAAGGTCCAGCTGAAGCACTTCCTATAGTAGGAAGCTGGAAGGGAGGCTGAAAAGTACAAATGGCAAACGTATCAGTATGCTACAGAATGCAATATATGAATACAGTATGTGAATACTGTGAGCAGTGTATCAGTGCAGAATGCAGTGCATGAATACAGTGTGTGAATACTGTGAGCAGTGTATCAGTGCACAATGCAGTGTATGAATACAGTGTTTGAATACCGTGAGCCGTGTATCAGTGCAGAATGCAGTGTATGAGTACAGTGTATGAATGTCGTAAGTAGTGCTGTGAACAGTCTGTGGGCTACAGTGTGTCAGACGCCATGAGGGTCGTGTATAAAGTGTTGAGTTGTGCATCAGATTATGTGAAACAGTTTATGTATGGTTTGAGACCGTGGTCAGAAGAACATATCGAAATACTGTAAATGGCCAGAAGGTTGAGGCTCTGCTGAAGCATCCCCATCACCGAAGCGGTCAACTCCAGGGACTGGCGAGTGTACTCGGAGGAAGCCTGCAAAAGTGTTAGAAGTCTCAGTATTCTGAGGAATATCAAATGAATTGAAATGAAATGACTGTGTAGAATGCAAAATGCAGTAGTACATACCGGAGGCAAGCCATAGAACCCGACTAACTCATGATCAGCCGGAGGGGGAGCAATGGGGATCTGGTAAGTCGCCCCACCCCGCCCTCTGCACGTCATCGTCGTGGGCAGTGCTGGCCAACTAGGCCCCCACCCTCCCCAAGCTCCACTCCTGCCGCGGACCCAAGCCACCCTCGGTGCTCCCACTCCCGCCCCTGCTCCTGCTCCAGCTACCGGTGCCGCAGGTCTCTCTCTCTCAGCTCGACGGCCACTGCTCAAAGGCCGCATGATATACGTCTAAATGTACTCTGAGTAGTCGCCTATGCCTCTGAAGCGTATCGCATCCCAGCCGATCGTGTAGTTGGCCATCTGCTCAGGGGTGAACCTCTCGGTATCCCTTATATGCTCAGGAGGGTGAACCGAGACTATCTGCTCTGGCAAACCCAGGGTCTGGCATAGGAAACGCTCACCCAGGTACCAAGCCCGACAAACCGGTCCCTCCAGGAAGATCCTGAAGCGTGCAGTCTCCTCGGCACTGGCAAATCGCTCCCGCATCACGGCTGGCAATGGAGCCCAAGGCTGCTAGGTGATCTGTAAATGGCATACAGTTTGTTATCTACTGTTATTGAAAATACAGTGTAAAGCAAAGTTTAAATAGACTCTAAAGTTGAACATACCTCCGCGGGGGTGATGGTGTCAAAGTGGCGGCAGAAGAAGATGAAAGACTCACGCGGTCTCTGCACACACCTAATGTCGAAGCGGCGGGAGAATGGCACGCCAATAGGGGTCTCCACGTCTGGCACTGGCGCGAGTCTCGGAAAGTAGGCGTAGGCCCACAACTGCAGAGCAAATATCAGTATGCTTATCAGATAAAGCAGAATACAGAATAAAGCAGAAATTGCAGAACCATGTATTGTGCAGTGTATTGTGCTGAATGTACAGTGTGTGCAGTGTACAGTCAGTGTAAAATAGAGTATATGTGTGTCGTGTGTGCGGTATACAGTCAGCGTGAAGCAAACTGCAGTGTGTGCAGTGTACAGAGTACAGAAAATGTAAAGCAGAAAAGAAGATGTACCTCCCAAGCCCGCCAGTAGCCTCCGAGCAACTACTCGCTGCAACGGCAGGCTGAGCTCATGTATCCGTATAGGGTGGCCAGGGCAGCGCCACCCCAGTCATAGCGCAGAATCCGCGTGACGTCCACTAGCGCACTCAACAAACAGAGAGGTACGGTGTTCGCCCGATCGGCAAAAATGGTCGTCCCCAGCAGAAACATAAGAAAGCCGCGGGCGTACTGCTCCACCTCCTCCTGGGTCATCGCTGCCTACTCAGCCAAGGCTGGCTGAACCCTGAACTGGACCTCAAACCATGAGTATCTGACGAAGCCGGGGCGTGCGAGAGGCGGCATCTTGCCCAGCAAGTAAATCTGAGCGGCCTCCCACTCGTCCATGTCGGTGTCGAAGGGGATCAGATCACCCCCTACCCCGATGCCGGTGAGCATCGAGAAGTCATAGGGAGTCATCGTCATATCTCCCATAGCAGAAAAGTGGAAGGAGTCGGTGGTGTCCCACCACCTCTCCACTAGAGCAGCAAGGAGAGGCCTGCTCGCAGTGAGGCGCGAGAGTCCTCTGCAGAAGGCACCGAAGCCGGCCTGGTCTACGATGTGGCGGACCGCATCTGGCAGCTCCATGTACCAGTCTCGAGTGGCAACGTTCCCATACCCCCAGAAGGCATGGGAATCTCCTTGTGTTCAAGCAAAACAGTTGCGAAGCAATATAAAATGTACAGTTTTGAAGAGTATTCATAATTGGTGACAATACAGCGTGTGTGCACATTTTAAGTTCAAACAAATATCAGGTGTCGGTGTGCTCGAAGTGAACTACGGCATATGATGTGTCAGTGTTTCCGAGTGGTTCAGTACAGATATAGTGTGTGTGCACGTTTTCAAGTTCAAACAAACATCGGGTCCCGGTGTGCTTACAGTGAACTATAGCATGCGATGTGCCAGTGTGTTGGGGTGGTCCAGTGACAATACAGCGTGTGTGCACGGGTTCAGATTCAAACAGACATCAAGTGCAAGTGTGTTCACAGTCAACTACAGCATACAGTGTATCGGTGTATCCAGGCTAAGCAGTTAAAGAATCGAATCAACTATGGTAGTTAAGTGTTCTATATTGCGGAAAATGAAACGGGGAAGAATATAGCTCAGAAGCGCCGTATGACAGATGTGACTCTGGCTCGCGCAGGAGAAACTCTGGAGGCACCGTCCTATCGAAACTCCTGAACTGGCGAAGTCCGTCAGGAGGAAGTATGTGAATCGCTGGCCGGTAGGTCGCCGGGTCGAACGGGCGGACGCTCAAAGACAAGAGCTCGGCCTCAGGATCCATCTCATGATCCGGGGGAGTCCCGTCCCGTGGAATATCGTCTGCCATCTCAGAGAAAGTGTGAAAATGGCCGGAAGAGAGAAAACTAAGCTAGTATACGAAAGGTCAACCGAAAAGTCAACCCCCGGGAGGGCGGAAAATGGCCAGAAAAGCTGAAATGTGGAAAAGGCACGAAGATCAAGAGGAACTCGGGGGAAACAAAACCCAAGAGGCGGAAATCAAGAAAGAGACACCGAAATGAAGTTTCGTTCGGTTCAAAACGTTCGAAACGCGAAGGTATTCGTGAATCAAACGTCGAAATGAGCACTAAAATCGAGGAAAACGGTGAATGGAAAAGAGAAAAATGCTCAAGAGAGAGAGAGGGGGAGGATTTTCGCACAAGAGGCAAGTGCCAAAATAGGGTTTGAAGCCCTATTTTAAAAGACCCGAGGCCAAAAGACCAAACTGCCCCGAATCAGGCACTTTTGGTCAGTCGGCTACACTATTGGCCGGTCGGCCAAATATTTAGCTGATGGAACCTTTTGATGGCCGGTGGGTAGCCGGTGACCTCCTCTGATGGCCGGTGATCCTCCTACAACCTTGTTTGGGTCAGATATGTGGTTTGGGGCCTTTATTGCTCAAGACAGTGCAAGACAGTGCATTTCCGAAGCTCAACCGGCCTCCGTTTTGACCTCAGACTGTGTCTTCTGTGCGCAACACTTGAATATGTGCAAGGTGTATCCTTTTTGTATCCTTTTGTCCCTTTCAAGATTTGAAATTTTCCCCACACGCGTTGCTTTACAATGCTTTAATGTGAACGCTCGTTGAGTTGTACGTCATTATGCTTACATTGTCATACACCTCACCACGGTCTGGCGAGACCTTAAACACACACGGTCTGGCGAGACCTTAAATACGCTCGGTCTAGGAGACCTTAAATCCGTCGGTCTGCATTGTCATGCATGATCCTCGTCACGCGTTGCCATACGCACCATTACATGCGTTGTTATGCATCTTCCTCATTTGCATTGTCATGCATTTCAAGCCGCACGTTGTCGCGCATTTCAAATTCACATGCATTGCCATGCATTTCAAGCAACTTGCGTTGTCGTGCATTCAAAACAACATGTATTTCAAACAAAAACAACATGCATCATTTGCATTTCAAAAAACAAAAAAATATATGCATATGTCATGCGCAGTAAATAGCATGCATCATCATGCATTTTCATGCATTTGTCATGCATCCACTGTATATAGTGCATATGTCATGCATTTTTATTGTAAATAATGCATATGTCATGCGTTCACTGTACATACATACATTCCATTGCATATTGTATATATTGCATTGTAGCTTGCATGCATTCATTGCATCACCTCCATTTATGGCTTGCGCCTTTCCATGATTGAGCTTGGTCTGGTATGTGCCCATATCTTTCACGTCAAAGCACAGTTATGATATTATGTGTACGCACCTATTCCACGCTGGTATGTTGGTTTGAGGGTAACGGCACCGTTTCTGTGTTAGACGCGGCTTGTATGTGTCCATGCCTTTCCTAGGCAAAATATGGTTTGGCCGCAGGCCTTATCCACTGCATCCATTGCATTCTCCCCGGCAGATCGCATTGTACATAGCATTCATTGTATATAATGCATTGTACATACATACATTCCATTGCATATTGTAAATATTGCATTGTAGTCTGCAGGCATTCGTTGCATCACCCCCTCTATCTATGGCTTGTGCCTTTCCATGTTGAGCTTGGTCTGGTATGTGCCCATATCTTTCACGTCGAAGCACAGTTATGATATTATGTGTATGCACCTATTCCACGCTGGTATGTTGGTTTGAGGGTGACGGCACCGTATCTGTGTTAGACGCGGCTTGTATGTGTCCATGTATTTCCTAGGCAAGATTTGGTTTGGCTGCATGCCATATCCATTGTATATATTACATTGTAGTGTAATTTTTACATCCAGCATTAGGATCATTGGTCTTTCCTTAGCGGGACATTTCCCCACTTATGTCATTCCACCCAATTGCTTGTTCTTGTGTCTGTCTACATCACTCATAGTTCTGCATGTGTACGTGCCTATTCCACGCTCGTATGTTGGTTTGAGGGTTGCGGCACCTTTTCTATGGTAGACGGACTTTGCATCTCCATCATCTTTTTGACATTTGTGTGGTTTTGAACCGCTCGTGGTTCGATTATGATTCATTTGATCATGATTCAATTGCATTGCATTTTCATTTGCATTATTATACATAGTTTTGTATATATCGCATATCATTTTGCATTCATTTTGCATGTTATGCATGTTGCTAACAATATTGTAGCTGTTGAGTTTTCGTTCTCTTTCAGGCACGATATTGTATGTACGGTTCATTTGAAGCTGGTTCAACCAGACGAACCGCACATGTATTGTATTCTCCGAGTGAGACATATCGAGAATTGCATAATTCTCTTACATCCTTTTTGCATTGTAGTGTAGTTGGATTTGTGTTTGCTAGCTTAAAACTGTCGCATGTTATGCTTCGTTACAGCTTTCTTTGCATGATCATAAGTTATGTTCGGCTTCTTGCATTATCAGTTACATTCTGCCCCTGCCTTCGGGCGCATATCTTGTCTGTCTTGCATGTTTGTCTAAGTTTTCGGCCTTGTCAAAAATGGGTCGTCTCTGGGCTTTGACAATCACTCCCGTCATTGTTATGACTTTCGAGTTCTGTCAAAGAGGGGCAACTGTAGACACCCCATTTTTGACCGTCCTCAAGACTTGGATGTCACCGCTTGAACACTCGGTGATCATCCTTATTTGTGTTTGTCTTGAGTTCCCGAAGGTCTTGGCTACGCGCCTTGCCTCAGGATCTCTCGGCTCAACTGTTTTGTGTCTGGTTTTGCACCAAACACTAGTGCTTTGCCTTTGAGGGGCAGAGAATGGCTTGTTGACCATCCCCACACATCACCGGCCATGGCTTGAGGCCATCGGCCACTGGTTTGTTGCCACCGGCCAAATGTTTGGCCGACTGGCACTCTTTGTAGTCGACCGGCCATCTATTTTGGTCAAATTGCATTTTTGGCCGGCCGACCACTGTGCATCTACTTTTGGCAGATATTTTGTACCAGTTGTGATAGCAGGCACCCACTTTGCTCCCCTCCATAGAAAGAAACTCCCTCTTGACTAGCTTACTTGAGAAGCTTTGCAAGAGTGAGCTTCTATAAAGAGGCGGCCTCTCCTTCCTCTTCTAGGGTTAGAAAGAAGCTCCAGAGGTCTGGTTCTTTTTAGGGTTAGAAGTGTGTCTATTCTATCTCTGTACTTTCCTCTCATTGTGTATAAGTGTGTGTTTGTTCATAGTTTTGCACATAAACACCTACCATTACACGTTCCCTTAATTGCTGAGGCTTTAGAGGGTTGATCTTGTACTTTTTGAGCTGGTTTTGATCCAAGAAGAGGTCTGACCTTGTGATCTTGGAAGTGTTCTTCAAGGGTGAGTGTTCTTGCCTTTTATTCCCCATTTTTGCATAGCTTTTTTGCCTATCTTGCAACTATTTTTAGACTTTGCATATAACTAATAAAAGTCTTGTTTTTACTTGCTTAAAATAGTTGTTTAAGGGTGTTTTGTTGTTTGGGGTTGTTCGACCTCTCTTAGGGCTTGTTTGGCCCCATTTTTGTGCTATTTTGGTGAGCTCCGGGACCACCTTGTTTGGGCCTCCTCACCACAGAAATCTTGAGGGATTTCAGTGGTGAGGATGGTGGTTTAAGGTCCTAAGAAGGAGAGGGCCACCCCCTCTCCTTGTTGTCTTCAAAATGTGCCATTTAAGCCTCATGTGTGAGCACCATTTTTGAACTCATGTTGGCCATGTTTCAGTAGGTATTTGGTAGTATTTTTCCATGATTTACCTCTGTTTTTACTTGGTTTGGACACACCATTCTTGCCTTGCATACATGCCTTGTAATGCCATGAATTGCCTTAACATGCCTTGTGCTTTGAGCCTTGTTTCTAACATGTTTTTGGCTTAGCTTTGTGAAGCTTTTATGCTTGTTTTAGCATGCTAAAGGTCTATTTTAGGTTATTTGGGTTGTTCATGCTTTGCTTTGTATAGCTACCATGTAATCCCTCTTGTAGGCCTTAGGTATTGACCCCTCTAGCATGCCATCCTTGCATCAATTCAGTGGTTTGGAACCACTTGTCATGTCATTTCAGTCCTCATGATATGCTCGTATGCTTGCATTTGATGCCCCTTTCATGCTTTAAAAGGTTGGTGTTTCTTGCTCCATGTTTGTGCCATTGTGTATGCCTCTAGGATTAGATCATTTAGATGCCATCTAAGTGGTTTTTGGGGCTTAGTTTTGCATGATTTAGGATTGTTTTAGTTCATTTTGGTCATTTGCTTCATATGTCATATGGCCATGGTTTAAGTCCTTGGGCTTGCTGGCATGCCTAGCTTGCATTGTAGATTGGTTTGGCACATTCTCTAACATGACTTTCAGAGCTTATAATGCATGCCATTTGTCCATGTTTGCATCCTCTTAAGTGTGCTTGAGAGTTGTTTCTATATGCCTAAGTGTTGGTCCTTGTGTGCATGCATGTTTGCATGTCCTTTTGCCTTCATTCTTGAGCATATTGGCCACCGTTTTGGGCTTAGTATGGAGCTGCCCAAATTAGTTTAAGTCAATAGTTCGCATGTTGTTGCATGCTCACCTTGTGTGTTGTTGCATACTTGTGTGTTGTCACATGTTTAGGTTGTCTAACATGTTTGCTCCATGTGTTGTGGCATGATTGAATGAAGTCACATGCTTGCTTGCATGCTTGAACATCCCCATTGTATTTGGCATACTTATTGGTTAGCATGATCGTCACATGCCTTGTATGCTTGTTCGCATTGCTCATGTTGCATACTAGCTCATACGTCTAGGTTGCATTGCATTGACATGCATGCTTAGCCTCTTGAATTGAGTATGATAGAGGTTGAGCTCCTTGCTTGTTTATGTGCATTTCATTTGAAATCAAAGTGCATAACTTGGTTTCTTGGGCCATCACGCATTGAAATGCGTGATTGGTAGTCCGAGAACCGAGAACCATGTCCCTTTGAGTCATAAACATGATAAGGGATGTGTTGGTGCACACATTTGCTTGGAATGCATTGCCATGCCTTGTTTTGCCCTCTGCTGCTGTCAAAACAGGATTCTGCAGAAAGATTTGGCCGGCCGGCCATCTTCAGTGCCGACCGACCAACAATTGGTGGTCGATAGCTTAACCAGTGGCCGGTGATCATTTCCTTTGGCCGGTGACCATTTCCCTTGGCCGGTGGTATCCCATAGGGTTCATAGAGTGCACCTTGGGAATTTTGCAATGATCAGAGAAGGAAAATAGTGTGGACAGAGGCAACTTGTACATGGCAGTGGACTTCTGAGCGGAGCCGAGCACGCATTGCATTGGGCCCTTTCCCGAGGCCGTTTACTGTTTTATTAGATTAGTTAATTTGCTTAACTAGTTTAATTGGTCTGTAATATTTAATTAGCTTGTAGGTTAGTTAAATCTGTATTATTCTTTCAGTTCCTCCGAGCGAGGGCAAATTTGTAATAAGTGTGGGTGCGTGTGTGCATATCTTCCAACCCCCATTTCTTTCTCCCTTTTACTTACCTGCTTTGATGGTTAGTACTATGACATATTTAATTTAGCATCCTTATGCTATGCATGCGTGCATCATTCATCAGTATTGCATGCATCAGGCTCGGCGCATCATACTAATTGCATAGTATTTCAAATCTAACTTGAATATGTGCATCAAATGGTTGCATTTCACATGCCATCCTAGGATTAGCCAAGCCTATCCTAATTGCATTCTGTATGCGTTGCATTAGGCACTTAACATGGACTTGGATCATACATTGATTGCTAACGAGTTCTTTGTTTTGGCTTGGAGTACACTGTAAGTATTTTGTGCTTTAGCTTCTCGCACGAGTGTGAATGTAAACATGACAGCATGCTTACCATGTGGCTAGATGCTTATCTGATATGAACTGCCTGAATGCCTGTGGGTGAAGGTTGGATTGCTTGAGTTGGAACAACTCATCAAAATCCGTGTTTTAGCCTACTCGCGAGTAGCAAATTTCAAAACATTTTCCAAACAAACGGATATGAGATGCTTTGTTCCAAATTAGGCGATGCAGTCTATACTTGTTTTGCTATGCGCATCACATAGTAATTCTAGCTAATTAACCGGAATAAGAACACATAACGTTTTCAAAATTGGATATCATGGTTAGTAGTGGCCGATCTTCGGATCGGGCGAGAGGGGGTGCTCATAGCTGACCTTCCCCAATCGTACCCAAGTTCCCGAGCCGAGGCAACTTTGGTAATGATGGACACGTGGCCTTGGGCAAACGAGTCAGGGTTTCCGAAATTCCCCCATTAAAAAAATATTTAGGTGGCGACTCTATATCTGGCAAAGCAGTCCATGTTTGGCACTTCTTTTTTAAAAATCTGTTTTCTCAAAACGATTTGTCGGATTTGGACTCTTTGGTTCAGACTAAGAACCGTGACACAAAAAGAGAGTCCGAACTGTGGTGGCATAAAGCTCGTGGGCACGTCCACAGTGGGCTACACTAATGATGCCACAATTACTTTTCAAAAGAGACAGTCATTCATTCTTATCAAAATAGAGTTTCAAAATAACATTCTTGCAATAAATTGAAAATACAGTTCAACATATCTTTACAAAGATACTACTCACAGTGAGTTGGCACAGGTATTGGACCTCGAATAACCACCTAGAACGTGAATTGAGATGTTACTAGCTTAATTCCCTTCAATCTCCCTTCAATTCTCTAGAACTTCCCCCTTTCTCTCTCTAAGGTGTTGATCTCTCAACACTCTCTCTAATTTCAGCCACTTTGTTAAATAATAGGAATTCAATTAGTCTATATCCCATATTTATAGGTTTGATTAAGTTAGGCTAATTAAGTGAGATTAGGTTTAATTAATTAGGCTTAAGTCTAACTAATCTTAATCACTTTATTCTAATTGTTTTGATCCGAATCAAATTTTAATTAAACTTACCATAGGGTTATAAATATTTTAATTAGCCTATTGAACTAGTCAATTTCGGTTTCTCAATCCATTTCGGCTTTCAATTTCGAATTCTAAGTCAGTATTCTAATAGATAATTCAGAAACAAATAGATAGGCACAAATCAAACATACAATCATGCAATTATGCTCAATAAAATATTATATAAAAATAATTCATATGTCGGGGTCGTCATAGTTTCTCCCCTTTAGGAAGTTTGATCCTCCAAACTTGAGTTACCTCCATTGGGAAACAAATATGGGTATCATTGTCGCATTTTATCTTTTTTTTCCCACGTAGCCGCTTTTCCGTAATGTTCTCTCCATTCTACCTTCACCTTTAGGATCGATTTGTTCCTTAGTTGCTTTACTTGTGGGTCAATAATCTGTACTGGCTATTCCTCGTACTTCACATCATCGTCTAAGGCTATTCGGTGATAGTCAATGACATGGAATGGATTGATGAGATATTTGTGGAGTATTGACACATGAAACATATTATGCATCAGCTCCATTCCTGGTAGTAAAACTATTTGGTAATCAACGGGGCCAAGCCTTTCTAGAATTTGGAAAAGTCCTATGTAACGTGGAGTCAATTTCCTTTTTCTGCCAAACCTTGTTTTTCCTTTTATTGGCGTTACTCTAATAAACACATGATCTCCCATTTCATATTCCAAGTCCCTCATTCTCTGATCCGCATAGTTTTTTTGTCAGCTCTGAGTAGTCTTGAGCCTCTGTTGAATGATCTTTATTTTCTCGATTGTTTTTTCCACAAGTTTAGACCCATACAAAGCCCTATCACCAACCTCAATCCAATAAATTGGAGACCTACACCTCCTTCCATTCAATGCCTCATATGGTGCCATGCCGATATTAGCATGGAAACGGTTATTATATGTGAACTCAGTAAGCGGTAAGTAAGTTTCCCAGCTACCTTGAAACTCTAAGACACACATACGAAGCATATCTTCCAACGTTTGGATAGTTCTCTCAGTTTACCCATCAGTTTATGGATGGAAGGCAATGCTGAATCTCAACTCTGTGCCCGTTGCCTGTTGCAAACTTTGCCAAAATCTAGAAACAAATTTAGGATCCCTAACTGAAACTATAGACACTGGAACCCCATGCAACTGAATGATTTCATCAATATAGATAGTGGCAAGTCTATAAACATTGAATGAAGTTTCCATAGCAAGAAAGTGGGCAAATTTCACCAATCTATCAACAATAACCCAAATAGCATTCATACTTCTAGATGTACAAGGTAGACCGACAATGAAGTCCATGGTTATATGTTCCCACTTCCATTCTAGAATATGAAGAGACTGAAGTAAACCTACTGGTTTCTGGCGTTCAGCTTTTACTTGTTGGCATTGAAGGCATTTGGAATTGTAGTCGGCAATTTCCCTCTTCATCTTTGGCCACCAGTACACTTGTTTCAAGTCTTGGTACGTTTTGGTATTCCCATGATGCATAGCAAACATTGACTTGTCAACCTTTTCTAAAATTCTTCTTTTGAATTCTGCATCATTAGGAACACAAAGTCTTCCTTGGAACCTCAATACTTGATCTTCATTGGTGAATCCTAGTCTAGGCTTGGTTTCGAATTGATCACACACTTTCTTGAGAAACTGATCTTTCTTCTGCTGCTGTTTGATCTCCTCAATGATAGCAGGTTGTGCGGATATTGCAGCCAAAATAATATCTTGCCCATGATACACAACTTTTATCTCAAGTCTGTCCAAATCTTGCAGAAGTTCTTTTCAATCTGTCAGTAAACATGCTGAAGTTCCCGTATTCTCTCTGCTCAGTGCATCAGCCACTGTATTAGCTTTACCCGGATGATAATGAATCTGCAGATCATAATCTTTGATCAATTCAAGCCATTGCCTCTGTCACATGTTTAGTTCTTTCTAGATAAAGAAATATTTCAAGCTTCTGTGGTCTGTATACACTTCACATTTAGCCCCATACAAGTAACGATACCAAATTTTCAATGCGAATACAACGACGACAAGCTCCAAATCATGTGTCGGGTAATTCCTTTCATGCGATTTTTAACTGTCGGGATGCATAAACAATCATTTTGCCATTCTGCATTAAGACACAACCGAAACCTCTATTACAAATCCTTCGGTACCTGAGGGTAAAGTCAGAACCGGAGCTACAGTTAGTCTCATCTTCAATTCTTTGAATGCAGATTACCTCTGATCTATCCACGCGAATGGTTCTCCTTTTCGAGTCAATTGGGTCAATGGTATAGTAATTTTAGAAAAATCTCTGAGAAATCTCCGATAGTAACCTGACAAACCCATAAAACTACGAATTTCTGTTACATTAGTCGGAGTAGGCCAATTAACAACTGCTTTAATTTTCTGTGGATCAACAGATATCCCATCTCTATTAATGACATGCCCCAAAAATGTAACCTTATTCAACCAAAACTCACATTTCTTGAATTTCCCAAACAGTTGTTTCTCTCTGAGTCTTTGAAGAATTATTTTAAGGTACTGTTCATGTTCTTCCTCACTCTTAGAGTAAATCAAAATGTCATCAATAAAAACCACAATAAATTCTTCCAAAAATGGTTTAAAGATCTGGCTCATTAAATCCGTGAAGGTTGTAGGTTCATTGGTAACTTTGAAAGGCATAACTAAAAATTCATAATGTCCATACCTGGTTCGAAAAGCAGTCTTCCCCTATGTCCTCGGCCTTAACCTTTAACTGATGGCTTCCAGATCTCAGATCAATCTTTGAAAATACTTGAGCCTCTTGTGACTGGTCAAACAAATCATCAATTCGAGGCAAAGGATATTTATTTTTAAAGGTTACATTGTTGAGTTCTCGGTAGTCAATACACAAGCGAAGTGTTCCATTATTCTTCTTTACAAACAACACAGGTGCACTCTACGGTGATGTGCTTGGCTGGATGAATCCCTTTTCAACACTACAAAAAAATTAAGATTTTAGAGACCAAAATTTAGGGACAAAATAATTTTTTAGAGACCAAATATTTTTGTTGCAAAAAGTGCCATTATTATATTTTTAGCAACAAAAATTAGACATTAGTGACGAATTATTATCCTTTTGGGACCAGATTTTTTGTCTCAAAAAAAAAAAACCATTTTGAGACCAAATTATTTTGTCCCTAAAAATCTATTTATTAATGACATTTTCAAAATTTTGTCGCTAAAAGCCTTGTTTTAGACTTTTCGAGACGACCTTTTAGCGACTATCCTCATGGTGATAGAAATTGGTCCCTAAATGTCTTTTGCAACAAAATTTCTACTTTGAGAGTCCAAAACATTTGGTTTTTAAAACTTTTATTTGTTGTAGTGCAAGCAATTCCTACAACTGCACTTTCGATTTTTTTATTTTTTATTTTTTATTTTTTTTTTCAGCAGTTGACATACGATATAGAGTTTTGGATATGGATTGAGTACCCAGTATCACATTAATCACAAATTCAATTTCTCTATCAAACCAATTGCCCATGCAACTCTTCCGAAAATACATCAAAAAAATCTTTTACAATCGGTATATCATCTAAGACAACATTTGCAGTTTGAACATGCAATATACTACACAAATACCCCTAACACCCCATATAATCAGTTTATGAGCCTTTATTGCATATATTAAGTAGGGTGGGGGAACTACACCTTTTTCCTCAAAATAAAACTCACTCTGTCCTGGAGGTTGGAATATTACTCATTTTGAGGCACAATCTATGGTCACATAATATTTAGATAGCCAGTCCATCCCCAAAAAATGTCAAAATGAGTCATATCTAAGGGCAATAAATCAACATACAAAACGACATTCTTAAGTAAAATTTCACATACAGGGTAAATAGATGAGTATATCATAGATCCTCTCGACGGTGATGACACATGTAGTGTATATTTCAAGGTTTCCAAAGGTCTATTCAATTTATAAGCAAATAACATAGAAACAAGTGAATGTGTAAACCCTAAATCACTCAAGACATATGCATACTGCCCACAAATAAAGAGTGTACCTGCAACTACAGTTTCTGCATTTTGCGTGTCCCCTGGAAGAAGTGCAAAAACCCTTCTTTGTCTCTAATTGTCCCTCATTATAGTCAAAGTTGCATTGGCCTTCACATTCAGTGTCGATCTAGTTGAGCTTGTAGCACCCTGGTTATCACGTTGTCGTGATTATAGACATTCCTTCGATATGTGTCCCATCTTTCCATACAAAAAATAAGCCCCCGTAGTCCGATAACATACACCTCGGTGCTTTCTCCCACAATCTGGACAAATCGGTGCTAAATTACCACTCTAATTTGAACTACTTGAGTTTTCTAACTTTGCTTTCTTAGTCATTATTAAGGTTGGCCCTTTGTTCACATTCACATTCTACATTTTATCCTTCTATTCAAAATTCCAATTACGAGTGGCCATGTTTGCCTCTGACATGAGAGCCCCGTCTAAAACATCAATATACTCAGGTAGTTTCAACAAATTAATTCTTTCAAGAACTGAGTCGTGAAGACCTCCTTCAAATTTTCTAGCCTTTTTGTTGTCTGTATCAACCATATGCGGTGCAAACTGTGCTAGTTCAGTAAATTGGGCTTCATACTCTGCCACTGTCTTATTTCCTTGCTTTAATTGCTTAAATTTTGATACTTTCCTTTCCCGAACACACTGCGAGAAGTATTTCTCGTAGAAAATCTCTAAAAACTAAGCCTAACCAATTCCCTTGTTAGCATCTTGTACTAACATCCACTGTCTTCTTACTTCATCTTCTAACGTGAATGCGGCCAATAAAACCTTTTGTGCCTCTATACATGGAAACGCCTCAAACAGCTTTTCGATCCCCAACACCCAGGCCTCAGCCTTTAGTGGATCAACTCCCCCATGAAACAAGGGTGGCTTCATCTTTTTGAATTCTTTGGTGAGGACAATGGTTTGGTCATTTGTTTGGTGGTCCAATACCGATGGTACGGGCATTGGAGGTGGGGGTGGCGGTTGTTGTTGCTTCCATTGTTGTTGTTGTCTTAGGCTTTCAGCCATATCATGCGTCATTCTTTCCACCCAATAAAGTCGGTTGGAGGTGGATTCCTCCAATTCATCCCCTCTTGTTCTTACCATTATCTATATGAAACTTGTATTACAACAAACACATTGTATACACCATATACATGTACACATTTACAAAAATTATCTCATTCTGATATTCAAATGCATATGAATGCAATGCTGAAGTGTTTTTTGGACACCTTATTGCTCAATGGACAAGTGAGTAAGTTATAACTCGTGCTCTGATACCAAACTATGACGACCCAAACCAGCCTCTAGAGGTTTAGGCCGTGAACGGCTAGTAATCCCAGATTACCTAGCCTCAAAGACAAAACAAATAATTAATAATAGTAAACGGGGCACTATAAAAGTATTACAAAAACATAACTATGTCCATTGAGTGATGCATATATGCAAATTCTATGATATTAAAAACTTCAACCTCTTTACAAAGATATAAGTACATAGATACATCGCAACATCTTAGACTCTTATACAAAAAATCCATACATAACAAGTTTTCAAATAACAAAAGAAAACTAAGAAAAATAAAATTTAACAAAAGGGTTGACATAGCTCAAGTCCTCTTGAGTCCAAGCATGCCCCATCACGGAGGTACTTCAAAGCAGCTTCACAAAAAAGTGGACTTCTAAGGCTCTGCTAAACTTAGCGCTCCACTTGCTCACCTACATATATATAGGGGAATGAGTGAACTAAAACCCAGTGAGTAATACCAGTATAAAGAGGTCAAGTAGGCTAAAGCGCGGATTTGTCACCCTCAAGTGGGCTTAAAACAACATGATTTTGCCACCTCAAGTGGGCTTAAAACTCACATTTGATGAATTGTTCCAATTCAAGTAATAAAGCCTTCATCCACAGGCATTCATGCAGTTAAACACTTAAGCAGTTAGCCTCATGGCAAGCATGCTATCATGGCAGTCACTTACACACATGCAAGGATGCTAAAGCGTAAACACTCACAGTGTACTCCGAGCCAAAACAGAAGTTATGTTAGAAATCAATGCATGATCCTAGCTATGTTTGAAATGCCTAATGCAACACATGCAAAAATGCAGCTAAAAGGCTCGACTATTCTAAGATGGCATATGAACGCAACACTCGATAACATGCTTTGAAACACGTATTCAAGTAAGTATATTGAAATACAATACAGTTTGAATGATGTGCCGAGTCCGGTGCATGCAAGACAAATGAATGATGCATGCATGCAAGCATAAGGATGCTAATTGAAATATGCCCTAAAACTAACCATCGAAAGCAGGTAAATAAAAGGGAGAAAGACGTGGGGTTGGAAGACATTCACACACACACGCACACTTATTGCAGCATTTTCCCTCTCGACGGAGGGTCCGAATAATAAGCTAACCAGCTATGCTAATTAAATTAATTATTATAAACCAAAACTAATTAACTATTCCTAGTTAACTAATTATTACAAAACAAATTGATTAATTAAGCACATTAACTAATTAAGTACAAAACCGACGAATTAGCTAACTAAGTAAAGCTGTTAAAAGAGGTCCTCGGGGCGAGGGGTGCATGCATGCTCGATCGCCATGCTTGAAAATCCATCACTATGCCCAGAATTGCCTCTGTTTACATTTGATTTGATCTCTGAAAAGTGTACTAACTTCCAGATTGCTTCTGCTCCAACATTGGGACCTCCTGGTGGGCTGGCGACCAAAAAAGGGGGCTGTAGACTAGAAAAACTGGTTGTAGACCAGAAAAAAGTGGTCGGTCAACCACCCCTACTGGTCGGCCGACCAGAAAATTTTCCAAGCTCCAGTTTTGCTGCAACAAAGAACAATAAGGGGCATAGCAGTGTATTTGCCAGATATATGTGCACAACCACCCTCCTTATCATTTTCGAAGCTCAAGGGAGTGCGGTACTTGACTCTCGGGCCACCAACCAAGCATCGCAATGCACAATGGCTGAGAAGCCAAGTTTGCACAAGTCAATGTCAATGAATGCACAAATAACACATAAGGGCCTCCACCTCTATCATGTTTGATCAAGAGGGTCGGCGACCAAGAAATGCTACACGTATGAAACGTGCGACATTCCTCGTGTTTGGATTAACGTCCAATCCAAACATATGCAACGCAAACAAGATGATCAACCTTCAATGCTAAAGTAACATGCGCAAGACACTATCATCTAAGCAATGCATTCATGGCATGTTTAAAAGCTAAGGCATCACAGCTAATGAAACATATTACACATGAGGCATGCACTATCAATCTCAAATGGTCAAACTAAACCCAGATAAAGGTCGAACATGCCAAAACAGTGGTTGAAATATGTTAAGATCAAGGCATACAACACAAGAAGAACATGCTCATTTGATGGCTCCTTAACAATGCACAAAGACACAACTCTCAAAAGCTCTCAAGGAATGAAAGAAGTGAGAACGTGACATGCGTACATGCTCTAAAATAACATGTTAAACGATGCCCAAACATGTAACCATCACAAATATAACGTAGTAGGGTGCTCAAAACTCAAGACTAACTAAGGTACTTGCACCATAGCCATATCAAGCAAGCCCCAAAGGGCCAAGATGACTCAAAATAGTCCCAAGGTAGGTCAAAACAATTCCAAAACATGCATGGAGTAGAGCTAACACATGCTAGAATGGGAGGCATAAAGCATGACGCATGCAAGGCCAATGAGTGGGATTACACTACACATACCAAAACCAAGCATGAGGTGACTTCACCAACAAAAATCAGAGTTGTAACATGGTAAAATAACACCAAAAACATGCTAAGATGGTAGCCCCAAAAGCTTAGGCAAGCATGCAACATATTGGCTCATAAGTGAAGCATAAGGCACAACTCTCCAAAAGCATTGAAAGAGTGAAACATATGAGAGTATGTCTACACTACATGCACTGAAATCATGTGAGAGATGAGGCCAAAGCATGCAAGCAACTCAAGTAAGGTATGTTAGAGACTTTGAAACTCAAAGCTAGTGAGCAAGATTGCACTATGGCTATACAAAGCAAGGCATGCATGACCAAAACCACTTGAAACAGAGCTTAAGCATGGCAAAACAAAGTGAAAAATGTATTGGAGTAAAGCATACACATGCTAGATCAATAGGTCAAAGCACCAAACAAGCTAGGCTAGTGAACAAGTTTGCACTACAAGTGCATAAACCATGCAAGAGGTGACCTTGTTGACCAAAATTAGAGCTAAGGCATGCCAAAATATGAGTAAAAGCCTGCTGGAGTGGAGCCAAAAACATGCTAAAATGGTGGTCCAAAGCATAGAGCATGTCAGGCTAACTAAGCGGATTGCATTACAAGTACATGAAGCATGTAAGAAGCAACCAAACTAACCCAAAATAGAGTTATATCATGTTAGAATAAGGCCTAAAACATGCTAAGATAGAGCCTTATAAAGATAGAAAAGCATGCCAAAGTGTTAAGCCAACAACACATGCAAACAAAACACAAGAGGGGGGGACCAACCCCATCCATTTTGGGTCTCAAAACCCACTTTCCACCACTGAAATTCCTCTGGAAGTCAGTGGTTGAAAGGCCAAAATAAGGTGGTCTCAATAGCTTTAAAAGATAGCAAGAAGTTAAGAAAATAAGGCACAAAAGAGTGAGAGACACCCCTAACTCACACAAGGCCTCAAACAGCCTTTTAAAACACTTTAAAACAAAGGTTTTTGCAGTTGAAAGTTAAGCCAAAAGAAGCATGCAAAGGTTGCTAAGTATGCAATCAAAACAAAGCTTTAAAAGGGGGAATATGAGTCACCATTGAAGAACAACAAGAACAGCCACTTCTGAGGCAAAACCAAGCCAAAATCACTCAAATGCAACCTCTAAGAACCTCAGCACAAGAGTGAAGGTGTTCACTAGGTGTTTAGTGCAAAAGTGTGAACAAAACTCACCTTAAGGCACAAAATAGCACCAATATAGAGAGAGAGGGAGAAATCAAGAGAGAGAGAGAGAGATATGTTTAGCCCTAATCCAAATTTTTGAACCTTGAACAAGAGGGAGGAAGCTCCCTTATATAGAATTCCATGCCTCAAGCTTGTTAGACAAGCTAGAGGCTTGGTGCAATCCCTCCATACACGTGTATGGAGGATGCCTTTTGTGCCTAACAGTTGGCACAGCTGGCAAGAAAAATATCTGCAGGAAGTGCAGAAAGGCTGCCGACCAGTTAAAGGGGTCGACCGACCACTCCCCCTAGTTGACCGACCACCAAAAGTGGTCTATAGGGAATAAAACTAGTCGGCAAGGGAGGAAGAGGGTCTACAGAGAGAGTAGAAGGTGGTGGTAGGCTGCCGACCACCTTAAGTGGTCAACAGACCACCCACCCTAGCTGACCGACCACCAAAAGTGGCTGGCAGGGAACAAAAGTGGTCTACAGGGGGGAAACTGGTCTACACCCCTGTTCCACCCTCCAGGCAAAGGGTGACAAGGTTTGGTTCAAAAACAAACCAAAAGGAAGAAAGACAAGAGTCCGCAAGGCAAGGCACTCAGCCGAAAGCCCCGAAAACTAGTCTACAGGCCACTGCAAGTGGCCAACGAGAGGGAAAGGTAGCCCACGGCTACAAAAAGTGGCCTACAGGCCTTTGTTTCCCTCTAGGCAAAGGCAGCAAGCCATGGTCCAAAAACCAGGCCAAGAGAAGAAAGTTAAGAGGTCCCGAGACAAGGCGTTCGGCCGAAGGCTCCGGAAACTCAAAATGAGCACAAACATGAACAATCATCGAGCACTCAATCGATGATGTCTGAGTCTTAAGGTTGGTCAAAAATGGGGTGTCTGCACTTGCATTGAACATTGTTTCATACTTAAACATTGAAAATATATTGTTTTGAGAAAAAAATTGTGTATACCTTGGTGAATCTGGTTAGGGGTGTAGTTGTGGTTATTATGTTGGCTTGTGTGTCCTTGGTGAAAGTCCAGAAACCCGCGCGGTTAGTTGCCGATCCTTCCTGTTAGTACTGGTAAAATGGCTTTGGTAGTGCTTGTATAGCCTACTAGCAGACACGTACTTAGAAATTCTCAGTGTTTTGTATCCACTGCCCTATTTTATGATACAAAAGGATATTTTTCATAAATTGATATATAATCCTGGCATGACGTTGTTTTGTGAAAGAGAAAGCATGATGTTTTGGGAAAAATGCATGGCATGCATATGTATTCACCTTATGACTTCAATAAGATTTATACATTGTGTTAAAGTATCTCTACTGAGCTTTAGCTCACCCTATGTGGAACACAACTTTCAAGTGCTAATGATATGCCTCTACCAAGGATATAGCTTGGGGGAAACTTGGAGCCAAAAGCTCATTTTGTTTTTTTTGATGCAATTATTTTTGTATAAGCCATAGGCTTTAACTGTATTGAGTTGAACTCACTTTTGTTGTACCTAAGCATTGACTTCGAAAGATGTAGCCACTAGGGCATAAGCTTACCTATATCTCCTTATGTTTTAATTCATTTACCCATGCCATATGCTATAGATTCAAGATCTAGGATTTATGCATGTATACACGCATATGTCATCTTTTGTAGTATTAAGGAGTATCAATGAAACGTTAAATATATCGCAAGTTTTACATTCTACGGAATATTATGTTGTGGGTTGTTGCTATTATTTCGAAGCGTTACACGGAATTAGCCTCTGGAAACCACCACCGCCGGCACCCTCTACCTTCTCTCCGCCAGCACTCTCCAACCTCCTTTCTTGGGGGGAGAAGTTACGTAGTTGAGTGTTTCTCTGTCACTCATCTCCTAAATTCTATACTTTTACAATTTAATAAACTTGTACCATGATTTGCAACGAGACAACCAATAAGAAAAACATAAGAAAGAAAGGGAAACATAAGTCATAACCCAGTAAAAAAATTCCAAATTAAACTCTGTTGCTACCCAATTCGATGAACAAATCGAAACAAACTGTTATTCTGAACAAATCACGACCCTCACTATCAAAACAAATGCCTATATTCAAAAAATATTTTCCCAATTGTTACTCTTTTCATTTGGGTTAAACCTAGTTACTGTTCGTTATTCACATTCTAGGCCTTCGAATCCCCAGAACTTGAGCAACAAAAGAGAAAAAAAATAATAAAAATCCAAAGGGTATTGTTCGAAAGCAAGTCAAAAATGTCAGATCGATTTCTTTTTTTCTTTTCTTTTTTTTGCGACGGTGGGTTGCTTTCAATGGTGATCGCCAAAGATGGTCCTCTCTACTCTTTTTTTTTTGGGGGGGGGATGGGGGAGGAAAAAGAAGAAGAAGAAGAAGAAGAAGAAGAAGAAGAAGAAGAAGAAGAAGAAGAATGAGGGGGTGGGTTTGCAATGGTGATAGCGGCAATGGTGGTTGGAGTGAGGGAGGGGGTGGAACGGTATTGGAAAGAGTTGGCGGCAATGGTGGTGGGTTTGATGGTTTTTAGAGAGAGAAAGCCAAAGAGAGAGGAAAAGAACGACGCCGAAGAGGGAAGACGTCGGAGTGAGAAAAAGAGAGGAGTCAGAGAGAGTGAGAAAGAAAAAAAAAATTCTTAAACAATGTGTGTGTTTCATGCAGGATTGTTACAACTCAAATATAAATGTTGTATGAAAGACAAGCCCATTTATTTCAAAAATTTTAAGTATATAAAATTCCATGATAAAAAATATTTAAAATAATAGTGATACGAGTGGTCTCGTTTGGAAACAGACTATTTTAGTAACTTTTTGACTTTTTACTTAAAGATGTACAGAAAAATAAAGAGAGTGATTTGACAACTTATAATAACCTTGTGACTTTTTGACTAAAACCGAAAGTTACTAAACGAGGCTGTTGTTTTAAACACTCCACGAGTTAAGTCATTTGTATGCATTATATCATGTCGATTTAACTTTCCTAACATACATGTGCACATTAATAATCATTATTCTTGTAATAATTATTTATTGCTTCAAGTTTAAGTACTTCCGCTCTAAAAAATAAAAAATAAAAATAGACTAAACCCTCGTTTAGGATGTTGGCTATTTTAGCCAATGAAAAAAAGTTATGTTTTATATGATTTGTGATTTTTTTTTTAGTTGAATAAATAGTTGTGAGAGAAAAAGTAATTGATTGATGTGTAGAATGTGACATTTTGTCTTATTGACTACTTTAGTATTTTTTTTTTTTTGGTTGTCTTTGTTGACGATTTTAACCAATAATCATCATCCCAAACACCACCTAAGCCTTCGTTTGGAAACTTGACTATTTTAGTTGACTTTTTAACTATTTTATAGAAATAAAAAAAGTTGTGTTAGAGATCATATGTGATTTTTTTTGGGGTTACATACAAAAAACAAAAAATCCCTAGGGCTTTGCATGGTTTTCAATTTAGGTCACAGTGTCATGACTCAAACTAGCCTCTAAAAGTTTGGACATGACCAGCCTGAAATTAGGCCTCAAACCCAAAATCAACACATTCTACATCATATTGGGGCCTAACGGAAGCAATTAGTAACAACCTGAAATGCCCATTGAGCAATATCTAAATGCCATGATCTCAAAACATTTCCATCACATACCATAATACATACATGGTCCACATATGAATATACATAAATATATATAAGCCCACTTCATGGGGTATAATCAAAACGTCGAGAATTTAAAAGTTATACGAATTAACAACATGTTTGAAAAAATAACCAATGACCCAACAATGTGTACTATAAGAGGGAACTCCGCAAAAGGAAAAAGACTCTACTTTGATCGGCTTGACACAACAAGGTCAACAAAAAGGCTGCCGGAACTGAACTAGGGCTGGCCCCCAGGTTGATCGCCTACATAAATATACATAAATGTAGAGTGACCAAGGCGTAGTGAATAATAGCAATGTAAGGATGTTCATATGAATGAGCATAAGACACAAAGAATATAATTTCATAGGTTATTTGTTTGTCTCAGTCATGAATTCATTCCAAAACTGCCTCAGGCACAACATAACACAGAACGGCCTTAGGCCCAACATATCAACAGTTGTTCGTAACATTATAGGGTAGATGGAACATCAGCATGTCTCCATCTCCCTTGGCTTTAGAGCATGAGTCAATAATAATACACATCCTTATAGGGTAGATGGAACATCGACATGTCTCTATCTCCCTCGGCCTTAAGGCCATGAGTCATAAGTAGTCCATATCAGAACAGCCTCGGGCCCATCATTTACTACAAAAACAAAATAACCTCAGGTCCATGTCTCACATGCCATTGTTCAATCATTCCAATTATTCTATCAAACACAACTTATATAACATATGTCATTCACTAGCAAAGTAGATAAGGTATTAAATAAAACAGATGAGTACCATGCATGAATAAAACATATCGTTACACTACTATTACTTACACTAATGTGGATGAGCAACAGTCCTTTCATGTACGTGACCTACACATAGCATACAACTCACAAGTAAGTCACTTTCCTTTAGCTTTCTCTTTCTACTCAATGTCCAATTTGTTAATTCGTGTTAAATTGTAAGCATTTAAGAAGGATCAAATGTACATATTAATAATTTTAGAGGGTCAAACAGAGGCAAGGAAGTTGACAGAAACATTCCCCATGGGCTGCACGTGCAGAAGTCTCCCACCGCATGTGCGAGAAGGTGCGCCGCACATGCTTTTATTGCAACAAGCTCCAGTCTGTCTTCCCTGTTTTCTGCACGTGTGGCTGTGAGCCCTGCAGATGCGGTTGTGCATTCCAAACGTGCAGCCCTGGGCCATGTACGTGCGGTCATATGCTCTGCTTGAGCAGTCCGAAGTTTATTAAAAATCCAACTTCTCAAAGGCATCTCAAGGCTCAATTACAAGCAAAATTCCTTTCAATAACACAACATCGGAACATAATAAACATGATTCTCAAACTTAAATAAATCATAACTCCTTTTTAGTAAAACATGTACAACTTAAACAATCATATTTCTTCTAATTCCTTATCTTCTCATGGGTAAGCAAAATAGATACAAACATGTGTGTATAGATATATATATATATATATATATGAGTTCAAAATATTCAAGGATTAAAGATTAGAAGATAAGTCCTCTAAAGCTAACTCAAAATACTCTTAAAATACAATTATCAACTCTCAATCAGATCAAAACAATGAATCTTGATGACTTTTATGGATACTTCCCCAAATAAGTGATTATTTCCATAACCCTAAGTTAGATGGGTGGAAAACTCCATTCAAAACTTGATGCTAAACCATTAGAGTGAGATTTAGAGTATTTTAGTTGACTTACACATACCTTGAGCCCTACTCTTTGAATCTCGTCATAATCTCCTCAATCTTTAAGCCTTGGCTGATCTTCTCTCCTTCTCTATCTTTTCTCTTTTTCTTTCTTTTTTCTTCTTTCTCCAGGAGATTTTTTTTTTTTTCCCGGTGTGTGTGTGTATGTGTGTGTTGAAACTAAGTCCTCTAGGTTCATATAAGTGCCTCCTTATATTTACCAAGTTCTTAAGTTATGAGTCTAAATAAGCCTAATTAGAATTGAGACTAAATAATTCCAATTAATTCGTTATGAATCAAATTTTTACGAAAATTTATATAATGTCCTAAAAATCAAGTTGATTATAACTGTAAAGTCAATTTCGGGTTATCGCGCTCCTAAGGCTTCCAATTTCTAGTCCAAATATCTCAATTCCAACAGATTTTTTTTCCATAACCGACAGATATAATTTCATATTCATATAATTCACATAATTAAACACAATTTCACATGAAATTCCACATCAAGCATATAATTCCACATATAATTAAAGACATAAAACATGTAAGAGGGTCAGGTTATTACACTCTCCCCCCTTAAATAAGTTTGGTCCATCAAACTTGTTTTACCTCAAGATAGAAATAATTCTGGATACTATTGTTTTATTTCCTCTTCTCTTTCCCAAGTAGCTTCCTTCCCGTAATGTTCTTGCCATTCCACTTGCACCATTGGAATTATCTTATTTCATAGTTTCTTCACTTGTCGGTCCAAGATTTGAATCGTTTTTCTTTATAGATTAAGTTATCATCCAAGGCAATCTGACGATAGTCTATAACATGGGATGGATCTTGTAGGTAACCCTGTAACATCGATATATGAAACACATTATGTATTTGCCCCATACTCAGTGGAAGAGACACGATAGGCTACTGGACCCACCCTTTCCAGAATTTGAAACGGACTAACATATCACGGTGACAACTTACCCTTTTTGCTAAATCTTGGGTGTCCCTTTATCGGTGTGACTTTCACAAAAACATAATCACCCACTTCGAATTCCAATTCCCTTCGCTGATGATCTGTATAACTCTTTTGTCTGCTTTGAGCGGTTTTCAATCTTTCTTGAATAGTATTAATTTTCTTTGTTGTCAATTGAACAATCTCAGGGCCAAACAACGATCTATCACCGACTTCAGTCCAGCACACGGGAGAGCAACATTCCTCCCATAAAAGGCTTCGTAAGGTGCCATTCCTATGCTTGAGTGGTAACTATTGTTGTATGCAAACTCCGTCAACGATAGATAAGTGTCCCAACTCCCTTGGAAATCTAAAACACACATCCGAAGCATATCTTCTAATGTTTGTATTGTTCTCTTGGATTGGCCATCTATTTGTGGGTGGAAGGCCATACTGAATTTTAACTCTGTTCCCATAGCATTCTGTAAACTCTGCCAAAATCTTGACACAAATTTCGGATCTCTATCGGACACAATTGAAACCAGAATACCATGTAACCTCACAATTTCATTCACATAGGCAATATCAAGTTTATCCACGTTGTATTGAGTTTTTACAGGGAGAACATGATCTAATTTAGTTAACCTATCCACAATGATCCATATGGAATTCATACCTCGAGGAGTTCGTGGTAAACCCACAATGAAATCCATAGTCAGATGTTCCCACTTCCACTTCGGGATTGGAAGGGGTTGAAGTAAGCTCGCCGATCTTTGGTGCTCCACTTTTACTTGCTGACACTGCAAACATTTTGAAACAAATTTTGCAATTTCTTTCTTCATACCAAGCCACCAAAAATTCTGCTTTAAATCTTGATACATCTTGGTATTACCAGGATGCATTGTAAATTTCGATGCATGTGCTTCTTCCATAATTTTCCTTTTAATTTCTGGCACATTTGGGACACATAGTCTATTTTGAAATTTCAACACCGAATTTTCAATTACGAATCCAGGCGTCGGCTTTATTTCCATTTCATCACAGATTTTCTTTAAATCTCATCTTCTAGTTGTTGTTGCTTAATTTCTTCAAGAAGTGTCAGTTGAGGTAACATTGCCGCCAATATTGCTTCCCGACTATGTAACAAAATTTCCACATTCATCATTTCCAGCTCAAGTAATAACTTCTTCTGTCCTGTGAGCAAACTTGCCAAATTCCCCATACCCTTTTGGCTAAGAGCATCGACAACGGTATTGGCTTTACCAGGGTGGTAATGGATTTGCAGGTCATAATCTTTGATAAGTTCTAACCATTGTCTTTGTCGCATATTCAACTCCTTTTGGGTGAAGAAGTACTTGAGGCTCTTATGATCGGTGTAGACTTCACATGTAGTACCATACAAATAATGTTGCCATATCTTCAAGGGAAAGACGACTGCAGCTAACTTGAGGTCATGTGTGAGATAATTCTTTTCATGAGGCTTGAGTTGGCGAGAGGAGTATACGATGACCCTCCCTTTTTGCATGAATACATAGCCCAACCTTTATAAGAAGCGTCACTGTAAATTACAATTCCCTCAGTGCCAGATGGTAAGGCAAAAACTGGTGCTGTAGTTAGCCTTGTCTTTAACTCTTAAAAGGCAAACTCCCTTTGTTCTGACCACTCAAACAAAACACCCTTCTAGGTTAATTGGGTAAGCTGCATAGCAATTTGGAAAAGTCCTTAACGAATCTTCGGTAGTATCCGGCTAAACCTAAGAAGCTATGCACCTCTGTCACATTAGTAGGAGTAGGCCAATTCACAATAGCTTCGATCTTGTATGGGCCAACAGAAACACCCTCCTTCGTTATTACATGTCCCAAGAATCCCACTTTATGTAGCCAAAACTCACATTTCTTCAGTTTTGCATACAATTTCTTATCCCGAAGGGTTTGAAGAATTAACCGTAAATGGTTCTCATGAGCTTTCCATACTTTGCGAATAAATGAGGATGTCATCAATAAACACAACTACGAAGTCATCTAAATAAGGTTTAAAAACACGATTCATTAGATCCATGAAGGTCGCTGGTGCATTGGTAACCCCAAACGGCATAACCAAAAATTTGTAATGCCCATATCGAGTTCGGAAAATAGTCTTCGCAATATCCTTGGCTTTGATCTTTAATTGGTGATACCCAAACCTCAAATCTATTTTTGAAAAGACTTGTGCACGGTCAAATAAATCATCGATTCTAGGCAATGGGTACTTATTCTTGACAGTCACTTTATTAAGCTCTTCATAGTCCACACACAACCGAAGGGTCCCATCTTTCTTCTTTACAAAAAGAACTGGTGCGCCCCAAGGAGAAGTACTTGGGCAAATGAACCCTTTGTCGAGTAAATCTTGCAACTGGACCTTCAACTCTTTCATTTCAGCCTGTGACATTCTATAAGGAGTTTTGGAAATGGGTTGTGTTCCTGGCACCACATCAATTGTAAACTCAATTTCACGACCTACTAGCTCTCCCGGTAACTCCTTCGGAAAAACATCTGGAAAGTCACGAACGATTGGAATTGTATCAATGCCCCCATTCGCTAGTCATCCATTCAAGATGCAACATAAATACCCTTGACAACCCTTTTGTAATAATTTGCACGCCTTCATTGTTAAAATCAAGTAAGATGGAGAGATCACCCCATGCCCCTTAAAAATAAACTCAGACTGTCCCGGAGGTTAAAAAGTAACTTGCTTGGACATACAATCAATAGTCGCATGACATTCACTTAACGAATCCATCCCCAAAATTATGTCAAAGTAAGCCATATCAAGAGGTAACAAATTGGCATCTACCCGAACATCCCCTATTAATATTTCACATGCAAGATAAATAGACGTACATACCATAGATTCCCCCGATGGTGAAGACACAAATAAGACATAAGGTAGTGGTTCCATAGGCCTATTTGAATGATTAGCGAATGTTTTTAACACAAATGAGTGGATAGAGCCCAAATCAAATAACACATGAGCAGAGTGACCATTAACAGAAAATGTACCTGATACCACAACCTCAGTACTTTAGCATTAGTGGGTTTTGCAGCTGCCTTTGTGGTTGGGGTTGGAGTTGAACCGGCTGAACTTGTGGCAGTTCTATTCCCATTTTGTCGATCACTTTACGGGCAATCCCTTACTAAATGACCCATTTTTCCACACTTGAAGCATGTCCCCGTTACCCGGTAGCAAGTCCCACGGTGTCTCTTTCCACAATCCGAACAAATGGGTGTTGAGTCACCAGTGGAGATGGAAGTGCTAGAAGTCCCCGAATTCAGTTTCTTACTAGGTGGTGCTGTTGATACCCTTGGTGCATGAGTATTCTGTCTCTTCCCTTTCCACTCGGAGATCCGATTTTGTGCGGCAATATTTCCCTCAACCATTACTGCCCTTTCCAATACATTAATATATGCAGGTAATTTTAACACATTGATCCGATCGAGAATGGCATTCCGTAATCCTCCTTCAAATTTTCTCACATTCTTGTAATCTGTATCCACCATATGTGGTGTGAAATGGGCTAATTCTGCAAATCGAGCTTCATACCCCGCAACAGTCCTGTTCCCTTGTCTCAAGGTCTTAAACTCAATCACTTTCTTGTCTTGCATACACTGTGGAAAGTATTTGTCATAGAAAAGCTCCAAAAATCGGGCCCAAGTCAACCCTTGGTGTTCATTTCTCGTAAACATCCACTATCTACGCGCTTCATCATCAAGGGTGAAAGCAGCGAGTTGTATCTTCTAAGCTTTGGTGCATGGGAAGACCTCGAACAACTTCTACATGCCCAACACCCACGCCTCTACTTTCATTGGATCAATCCCCCCCTTGAACAAAGGCGGTTTCATCTTCTTAAATTCCTTTGTAAGTGTAATTGTCTGATCTTTGGCTTGATGATCTTGCACCACTGGCGGTGGTATACGTGCTAGTGGCAACGGTGGCTGTTGTTGCTATTGTTGCCGTAGAGTTTCTGCCATTTTCATAATCATCATTTCCATTCTATCCAGCCATGCGGAGGTAGAATCCTCTAAATCATCCATTCTTGTCTTCACCATGATCTATATAGAAATTAATTATAATACACACAAAAGATACACAAGTAAACATGGATAATAGTCATTCTAGAATACATGTCAATGATTATTGCATATACGAATCTCATTGTTATATATCATTTTGTATGCACCAAGAAGTCACGTGCATGTAACTTAAGCCTTTTCTAGACTCCTTAAAGCTTAATGGACTCAAGTGTGAGATAGCAACGCATATTCTGATACCAACTGTCAAGACCCAAACTAGCCCCTAAAAGTTTGGACATGACCGGCCCAAACTTAGGCCTCAAACCCAAAATCAACACATATTCTATATCATATTGGGGCCTAACGGAAGCAATTAGTAACAACCTGAAATGCCCATTGAGCAATATCTAAATGCGAGGATCTCAAAACATTTCCATCACATACCATAATACATACATGGTTCACATATGTATATACATAAATATATATAAGCCCACTTCATGGGTGTAGACACCCCATTTTTGACCGACCTTAAGATTCAGACGTCACCAGTTGAGCACTCAGTGATATTACATGTTGTGCTTGTTCAGAAGTTTTAGAGTCGCGGCTGCGAGCCCTGCCTCCGGATTTCCGAACCCTCTTCTGTGCCTTGCCTCGGTTTGCGAACCAGACTCGATTTTCTCTGTTTCTTTTCCTGAGGGGAGAGAGAGGTCCCGTAGACCATCTCTCAGTGGCCGTAGGCTACGTTCTGTGGCCGTAAGCCATTTTGCCCATTTCGGAGCCCGGTTTCCAATTTTTCGGGACTGTTGGCCGTATGCCTCGGTTCGGGACCGCCTAACCATCTCCGTTTGCCTCGGTTTTTGGCATATTTCTTATTTTCTCCTTTTTGAGGGACACTGGGGTCTCGGAAACCCACTTCATGGCTGAACGCCACTTTCGGTGCTTAACAGCCCATTTTCGGGATCCCGAACTGCGTGTTTTGGTCCCCGAACATTCGTTTTGCACTGGTTTTTGTTCATTTCTGGCAGGTACCTCTGTTTCATCACCGGGAAGGCCATAGAAGGGTGGGAGGCCAGTAATTGTTGCAGCAACCAGTTATATATCCATTTTCGCCCTCCGACGCCCGTTTTTCCAACTTCCGGGCTAATGTTGAACACCCTTGAGTCACTGTTGCCAACTTTCAACCACATATCTGTGATGTACACACCTGGGAGGATCCTAAAAAGTCATGGCCGGCCAATAATTCCACTTTCACTTTTTGACCCCCCTCTTTAATTGGAATGTTGAACACCCTTGAGTCACTGTTGCCAACTGTCAACCACATATCTGTGATGTACACACCTAGGAGGACCCTAAAAAGTAGTGGCCGGCCATTAATTCTTTTGGACCATTTTGCCCTTGGCCGGCCGGCTAGGGGAGGTGGCCGGCCGGCCACCTGGAGCTCCAATAAGTGGCCGGCCATGTTCCTCTTAACTCACACTTTACAGCTGTATAGCTGTTTCCCCCAGAAAATATCTCAATCCGGGGGATATTTTGTGGGGGAAAACTTGCCTAATTTTTCCCCACCTTTGTCCCTCCTTTACTCCCTCTTTTTTGTCCATATAACCAGCAGGCAACATAGGGTTTAGAGGTTAGAAAAAATTGTCTTCAAGCCTTGAGACATAATTCTCCCTCCATCTCTCTCATTTTCCTTGAAAACTCCAAGTCCTACATCTTGTTTTCTTCATCACCACCAAGCTCTACCACCACCACTCCATTCCAGCAGAAAGGGGAGGAATTCCAGCAGCTAAGAGGCAACAAAGTTGGTCCAAGAAGCAACAAAAGTATTGATCTTCAAGGGTGAGTCCATTTTCCCTCTTTCTAGCTCATTTTTTGCAACGTATCTTAGCCTCTATTTCTTGTATATTTGAGCTCCGACCAAAACTGAAAAAGTCATTTTTTTGCGCTCATTTTCATGTCTCATTAAGGGCTCAACCCTGTTTGAGCCCCCCATCTTGCACTTGCTTCAATACCCTCTTTGTATGTCAATATTTTGCATGCTTTTTCTAGCCTATGTGTGATCTATTTTGGAGCTTCTCATGAACTGATATTAGGCTTATTTTGAGACCCTCTTCAACATTTAAGAAGGGCTCATCCTTGTTTGGGACCTCCATGTGCTACTTCATGTTATATCCATCTTTCGTCCCCATTTCTTGCATGACTTGGCAGCCCCTTATGCTTCTGTTTTTGGTCATTTTACAGAGCTAGAAAAGCTCTTATTTTGGCCCATTCTTCATGTTTCATTAAGGGCCTCTCATGGTTTGAGGCATATTTTATACACTTCATGTTATATCTCTCTTTTAATCCCCATTTTTTCATGATTTGTTAGCCTATCTTGCTTCCATTTTTGGAAATTTTACAGAACTGTAAATAGTCTTATTTTGGCTCATTATTCATGTTTCATTAAGGGTCTTTGGATGTTTGATGAATGTTTTGTATACTTTGTGTTTTAACCTCTTTTGGCCCCTATCTTGCATTTGGCCCCTATCTTGCATGGCATTTTGAGCATACTTGTATACTGTTTTGGGTCCGGCCATAAACTGTAAATGTGCATATTTTTGGTCCCTAATCAGTGTTGTAGAAGGGTATTTTTCTGTTTGGGCTTTGCATCTACCACTTCCTTCTTTGGTCCCCTTTTGGCCCTTTTCTTGCATAGGAGTGCAGCCATACCTGTGTTTGTTTTTGGGGTTTTTACAGTTCTAGAAAAGATCATATTTTGGGCCCCTCTTAAACTTTGTTGAAGGGCCCTAACCTGTTTGAGGATAGCAGCTGTAAGTTGCTTCTTAATCTCAGGTTTAGGGCCATTTCTTGCATGCTAGTTTTGCCCTGTTTTTGTTTGCTGTTTTGCCATGTTTTGAACTGGAAAAATGCTTAACTTGGGGCTGCCTTTCTTCTGTCTATACATTTCATATCCATATTGTGCATGTTTGGTATAGCTATAGGCCATTTCGGGTGCCAAAATTCATGTTTCGGGACTAGTCGATGCATCGGGTGTACTTTCGCCTCGTTTCGGGGCTGTTTTCCCCCACATTTCAGTGCTGAAATCTCATTAGCATGTTTGCATATTATTTCCATGTCATTTGCATTGCGTATGCCATCACCTCGGTTTGCGTGCCCATGTGCACGCATTTCGAGGCACTTCATTTTCATCCATTGGCCTCTTATGTGAGTGTGGCTGAGACTCTCTCATGTTAGTATAAGTCCATGTTGCATTCTGTATGCCATTTTAGCCATATTGCATTGCGTATGCCGTTGCCTCGGTTTGCGTGCCTGTGTGCACGCATTTCGAGGCACTTCATTTCATCCATCGGCCTCTTATGTGAGTGTGGCTGAGGCTCCCTCATGTTAGTGTAAGCCCATATCATATTTCCATGTCATTTGCATTGCGTATGTCATTTTCTCGGTTTGCGTGCCCGTGTGCACGTATTTCGAGGCATCTCATTTTCACAACATAGTGCATACTAGGTGGTATCTTAGATCGCATTCATGCATTTTCTCGGTTTGCGTGCCCGCGTGCACGCATTTCGAGGCATCTCTTTTTCATAGCATTGTGTATGTTAAGATTGTACCTTAGTTGCATTTCATGCATATCATGCATATTGCATTATATTCGGAATAGGAGTTAGCCCAGGCACGGGAAACGAGATGCGTTTCGTACTCCGAGTGACAGAACACGTCTTAATTCCCCAATCACCGACACTCCGGATTACCCATGATGGAGTTAGGTTTTAGTTTTGTTTTCGTGTGCATTCATCCTACATTGAATTGTGCATTTCGACTCCTCGGCCATCATGCCTCGGTATGCGTGATTGGTGGCACGAGGATCGAGGCATGCATATATCTGTGAAAATACATTCCTATGCCCCTTTCCTGCTCTCTGTTGCAGTAAAATGAAGAATCAGCAACTTTTTGGAGTTTGGCGCGCATTTCAAGAAAAGGTGTAAACAGAGGCTAATTGGGGCATCCCAGTGGATTTCTGCGCAAGGCAGCCCAGACATGCATCATTCATCAGAAGCAAGGCAGTCCCTGGCTAGCACGCCAGTTTTACAGTTTTCTTAGTTAATCT
>NW_021024818.1:799237-827068 GCF_004153795.1 Camellia sinensis | reverse complement strand
TTATGACATGTCAAAATGAGCCCAAAAACCCACTTAGATGGCATCCCAATGACCTAAGCATGATGGCATACACGATGACACAATCATGAGGCATAAAACACAAACTCTTTAACAGACTAAAGGAGTGATAAGTGTAAGTTTATAAGTGTGAAATATGGACTGAAATAACATTCTAAGTGATGCCAAACCGCTGAAATGATCCACATAGAGCATGCTGGCAACTTGGACACTCAAAGCTAACAAGCTAGATTACATGGTGGCTATAAAAAACAATGCAAGCATGACCAGAACAATGAAAAACAAAGCTTAAGCATGCTACAACAAGGCTAAAAGCTTCATGGAGTTGAGCCAAAATCACGCTAGAAACACATGTTACAACATGATGCGTATTAAGGCCAAATCATGGGATTACAAGACAAGTGTGTGAAGCATACATGGCATGTCTAAACCAACTCAAAATAGAGGTGTATCATGGCAAAACAAAGCCTAATACATGCTGAAATGAAGCTAAAACAAACTAAACACACATGCTACCACATAAGCCATTTATGCAAGCATTAAAGACAACAAGGAGAGGGGATGACCCTCTCCTTTTTAGGACCTCAAAACCACCTCTCCACCATTGAAAATCCTCTGGATTTCAGTGGTAGAGAGGTCATGAAAAGACCAAAACAATGGCCAAAAGGTATGGCCTAAAACAAGGCCTAACAAGGCCTTGGAGGGGGGAGACAACCCCAAACCTCAAAGTGACCTTTAACAAAGTTCTAAAACACACAAAATCAGAACTTTTATTAGTTATAGTCGAAGCTCAAAATAATAAGCAAGATAGGTTAAAAGCTTGTGCAAAAATGGGGAATAAAGAAGGTAGGTTCTGACCTTTGAAGAACCTCTTCAAGAACACCACTCCAGCACCTTTCTTAGGTCAAACCAGCCCTAGAACCCTAACAATAACCCTCTAAGGCCTCAACAACACAAGGAAGGTGGAATGCTAGGTGTTCTAGGGCAAAAGTAAGGCAAAACTCACCTTAGGGCACAAAATAAGATCAAACAAGGGAGTATATATACAAAAACTATATCTCACTTTCTAACCCTAATTTTTTGAACCTTGGAGGAGGGAGGAGGAGCTCCCTCTTTATACAGGCTCAAATCCTCAAGCTTCCAAGAGAAGCTAAACAAGAGGCAAATCCCTCCATACACGTGTATGGAGGGGAATAATTGTGCGTGCCAGCTGGCACTAAATATCTTCATAAAGCAGATGAACAGGGGTCGGCCAGCAGAAATGGCTGATTGACCAACAAAAATGGCCAGCCAACCAAAAACATTGGCAACAGACCAAACAAGTTGGCCGATAACAATAAAACAGGGCTGGTGGCCTGAAGCAAAGGCCGGTGAGGTGTGGGGATGGCCAACAAGCCATTCCCTTCCCTCAGAAGAAAAAACACAAATGTTTGGTGTACAACCAAGCACAAACAAACAAGTCGAGAGGTCTTGAGGCAAGGCGCGTGACCGAAACCTCCAAGAACTCAAGACGAATACGAACATGGATGATCACCGAGTGTTCAAACGGTGACGTCCAAGTCTTGAGGATGGTCAAAAATGGGGTGTCTACAGTTGCCCCTCTTTGACAGAACTCGAAAGTCATAACAATGACGGGAGTGAGTGTCAAAGCCCAGAGACGACCCATTTTTGACAAGGCTGAAGACTTAGACAAAGCATACAAGCTAGCAAGATATGTGCCCGTAGGCAGGGGCATGATGCAAAGAACATGCATGATGCCGAACATAACTTATGATCATGCAAAGAGAGCTGTAACGAAGTAAATACATACAATAAATGCAACAGTTTAAGCAGGCGGGTACAAATCTAACCACATTACATGCAGGAAGGATGTAAGAGAATTATTCAATTCTCGCTATGTCTCACGCGGAGAGTACAATTCCTGTCTGGTTCGTCTGGTCATGCCAGCTTCAAACGAATCGTATATACAATATCGTGCCTGTGCGGTTCGTTTGGTCGTGCCAGCTTCAAATGAACCGTACATACAATATCGTGCCTAAAAAAGAAAGAAAACTTAACAGGTACAGTATTGTTAGAAACATGCATAGCAATGCAAGTGAGAAGTGCGTAACAATGCAAGTGAAGTGTGCATAACAATGCGGGTGGAAGGGGTGCAAAACAATGCAACCCGAGTGTGTGCATAATAATGTGATTTGAAACAAACATAACAATGCTATGAAGGCACAAACACATGTAAGTAAAGCATACGCGACAACGTATACAATGTGTGAAGGTGAGGCAAAGTATACACATGTAAGTAAAGCACACGCGAAAGCGCATACAATGTGTAAAGCAAATAATAAAATGTACACATGTAAGTAAAGCACATTAGACAACATGTACAATGTGTAAAGTAGGAATGAACACATGTATGTAAAGCACATGCGACAACATGTACAATGTGTAAATCAAAACAAATATACACATGAAAGTAAAGCAAGCGCGCTAACGCAAACAATGTGTGTAACAAGAGAGTCATAAACACACGTAAGTAAAGCATACGCGAAAATGCATGCAATGTGTGAGGAAATAGAGGCATAAATACATGTAAGTAAAGCATACGAGAAAACGCATACAATGTGTGTAACAATGCGGGGAGGGGAGAAAGGGGTTAGTAAGGGTTAACTACGTCCACACGCGGCACGCGAATGGAGAAAGGTTAGATACGTCCACACGCGGCACGCGAGTGGAGAAAAAATAGATATGTCCACATGCGGCACGAGAGTGGAGAAAAGTTAGATATGTCCACACGCGGAACACGAGTGGAGAAAAGTTAGATACATCCACACGCGGCACGCGAGTGGAGAAAAGTTTTAGATACGTCCATAGGTGGCACGCGAGTGGAGAAAAGTTAGATACGTCTACACGCGACACACGAGTGGAGAAAAGTTAGATACGTCCACACGCGACACGCAAGTGGAGAAAAGTTAGATATCGGAACGTGTTCCGAATGCTCTTAACCAAAGAAAGGGAAACACAGGGACATATCCCGGTGTTTCGGAGAAGGAACGTGCAAAACAATGCAAGTTAGAGGGGTGCAAGACAATGCACATGAAATATGCAACAATGAGAGATTGACATGCATGATAATGCAAATGGAAGATGCATGACAATGCGAGTTGTTCGAAATGCATGACAATGCAAACAAGAGATGCATGACAATGCATGTTATTGAAATGCATAACAATGCAGATACTGAATTGCATGATAATGCATAAAAGACATGCATGACAATGCATGAACTGGAATGCACGATAATGCAAATGAGGTGCACATGACAATGCATGGACGAGAATGCATGACAATGCATGAACTGAAATGTAGATGAAAGATGTATGACAATGCGTGTAATTGAAATGCATGACAATGCATGATTTATTGAAATACATGACAATGCATACTATTGGGATGCACGACAATGTAAATGAACTCGAATGTGTGACAACGCTTGTTTCCTTTTTTGAAACGCATGACAATGCAAATGAACTCAAATGCGTGACAATGCACGTCTTTTTTGAAATGCATGACAATTGAAATGAACTCAAATGCGCGACAACGCACGTCTTTTTTTGAAATGCATGACACTGCAAATGAAAGACGCATGACAATGTGAGATAAAGAAGATGCATGACAATGCATGTAAGGGGCGCATGACAATGCGTGACAAGGAACATGCATGACAATGCGTGTGAGGTGCGCATGACAATGCGTGACAAGGAAAATGCATGACAATGCATGTGAGGTGCGCATGACAATGCGAAATAATGCAAGTATGACGTGCGCGACAACGCACAGAATGTGTGCATAACAACACGAGTGAAATGACGTATAACCAACACGCGCTCACAACAAAACGTTGTAATGCAACGCATGTAAAGCAATTTCTGAATCTCTCAAGAGACAAAAGGATACGAAAAAAAAAGGATACATCTCGTACGTATCAAGTGCCACGCACAGAAGACAGGGCTCGAGGTCAGCACGGAGACCGGTTAAGCTTTGAAAATGCACTTTCTTGCACTGTCTTGAGTAATGAAGGTTCATAACCACATAAATGACCCAAAAAAGGGTGTAGGAGATGCATCGACCACCGGGGAAGACCACCGACCATCCATCGGCCACGAAATAGGGTCACCGGCCAAATATTTGGCCGACCGGCTAACAATTTGGCCGACCGACCAAAAATTGTTGTATCGGGGAAGTTTTGTCCTTTGGCCACGGGTCTTTAATTATGGGGTTCCAAACCCCATATTTCCACCTCCACTTTGCTCGAAAAACTCTCCCCTCTCTCTTTAGGTGATTTTCCAACCCTCGGTCGGAGTTTTTACAGTGTTTTAGCACCCCTTTCGTCGTTCGATTCGCGAAAACCTCCTCGTTTCGCACGTTTTGAACCGAACAAATCTCAATTTCGGTGTACTTTTCTCGATTTCCACCACTTGGGGTTTGTTTCCCCCAAGTTTATCTTTATCTTCGTGCCTTTTTCAGACTCCGACTTTTCTGCCCATTTTTCACCCTCTCGGGGTTGACTTTTGGGTTGACTTTTCACATTCTTGCCTGGTTTTCACACTTTCGGCCATTTTCACACTATTCTTGAGATGGCAGACGACATTCCAGGTGGTCGGGCTCCCCTGGAGTTAGACATGGACCCTGAGGCCGAGCTCCTGTCTCTTCACATTCGGCCGTTCGATCCGACGGCCTACAGGCCGGTGACACACGTGCTTCCTCCTGACAGCCTTCGCCACTTCCAGAGCTATATACGAGGCACGCCACCGGAGCTTTTGTTGCATGAGCCAGAGTCTCACCTGTCCTTCAGCACTTTTGAGGTACACTCTTTTTTGTTTCATTTTCTGCAATGTGGAACACATAATTGTGATAGTCGATTCTGTTCTTTAACTGCTTAACTCATGCACACTAGTACATTACATGCTATATTTGATTGCGAGCACACCCGCACCCGATACCTATTTGAATCTGAAAATGTGTACACACGCTATATTTTCCACTGAACCACTCAAACACATTGATACATCATATGTTGTAGTTCACTGCGAGCACAACCGTACCCGATATCTATTTGAATCTGAATATGTGTACAAACGTTGTATTTTCCACTGAACCAGTCAAACACACTGATACATCACATGCTGTAGTTCATTGCGAGCACACCCGCACCCGATATCTGTTTGAATCTGAACACGTGTACACACGCTGTATTCTCATCAATTCGGAGTGCATTCAACACTATATTTGTAACACTGTTTCGCAACTGTTTATTTTGATCACAGGGAGATTCCCATGCCTTTTGGGGGTATGGGAACACTGACGCCAGAGGTTGGTACATGGAGCTACCTAACGCGGTTCGTCGCATCGTTGACCGAGCTGGCTTTGGGACTTTTTGCATGGGACTCTCGCGCCTCACTGCGAGTGGGCCCCTCCTTGCTGCTCTGGTGGAGAGGTGGTGGGACACCACTGACTCCTTCCACTTTTCTGCCACTGGGGAGATGACGATGACTCCCTTCGACTTCTCCATGCTCACAGGCATCGGAGTGGGGGGTGATCCGATCCGCTTTGATACAGACATGGACGAGTGGGACGCCGCTTTGCTATACTTGCTCGGCACTTAGCCACCTCTCGCTCGAGTAGGGTTTATGCGATACTTATGGTTCGAGGACCATTTTTGGATCCAGGCACCTACTACCCGGGAGGAGGAGGAGTACTACGCCCGCAGTTTTATTATGTTCTTGCTGGGGACCACGCTCTTTGCTGACCAGGCGAACACCGTCGCCCTCTACTTGCTGAGCGCGCTTGTGGATGTGACACAGATCAACCGCTACGACTGGGGTGGCGCAGGCTTGGCCACTCTTTACAGGTACATGAGCTCATCTTCTCGCCTCGATGGTCAGTTACTCGGAGGCTACTGGCGAGCCTAGGAGGTACATGTTCCCTTTTCTGTCTTTTCAGTTACTTTTACATTATCTGTACTCTATACACTACACACATGTAATCTGCTTTACACCGGTTTGCACACTACACACACGATATACACATAACCTGCTTTATTCTGCATTCTGCTTTATCTGATAATCATACTGGTCTTTGCTCTGTTATACTTTGCAGTTGTGGGTGTATGCCTACTTCCTGAGACTTGCCCCCAGTGCCAGACGAGGAGGTCCCTCTCGGTGTTCCATTTTCTCACCGCTTCAACGTGAGGTGCTAACAGAGGCGACGAGAGTCCCTCATGTTCTTCCGTCGCTACTTTGATACCATCACCCCAGCCGAGGTATGTCAAACATTACAGTTCATTTAAGCTTCGCTTTACATTGTACTCTCATTATCAGCAGATAATAAACTCTGCTTTACTTGTAGATCACCTGGCAGCCATGGGCTCCGTTGCCTGATACTGTTCGGGAGCAGTATGCCGGTGCTCGGGAGACTGCCCGATTTAGAGTTCTCCTAGAGGGCCCAGTCTGCCGCGCTTGGTATTTGGGTGAGCGCTTCTTGCGGCAGACCCTTGGCTTACCGGAGCAGGTAGTTCCAGCACCTCCTCCTACGACTATGAGACAGACCGAGAGGTACACACCGCCGGAGATGGCCGATTATACGATTGGTTGGGACTCGGAGGGCTTTAGAGATGAGGGCATCTACACTGAGTTTATCCAGGCCTATTTGATGCCGCCTCTGAGTAGTGCTCGTCATGCTGAGAGGGAGAGGCCTGCGGTGCCAATGGCTGGAGCAGGAGTACCAAAGGCACCGAGGGCACCGAGGGTACCTCAGGCTTGAGGCAAGAGTGGATCCCGGAGAGGGCAGGGAGCTGGGTGGCCGAAGCTGCCTACCATGATGGCATGCCGAGGGCAGGGTGGAGAGACTTACCAGATCCCCATCGCTCCCCCTCTGCCTGATCACGAGCTAGTCGGATTCTACGACTTGCCTCCAGTATGTACTACTGCATTTTACATCTTGTACAGTCATTTCGTTTCGTTTCTCTTGATATTTCGCAGAATACTGATACTTCTACCATTCTTGCAGGCTTCTGCTGAGTGCACTCGCTAGTCTTTGGAGTCGACTGTCTCTGTGATGGGGATGCTACAGCGGAGCCTCGACCTGCTGGCTATTTACAGTATCCCGGTAAGGTCTTTCAACCACAATCTCAAACTGTGCATAATCTGTTTCACACATAGTCTGATGCATCGCACTGTCAACATGGCACTCGATACGCGGCCCTCACGGTTTTGATACACTGTAACCCACAGATTATTCGCAGCATTGCTCACTGCATTCATACACTGCACTCAGTCACTGCATTCTGTACTGACACACTGCTCATAGCATTCAAACCCTGTACTCATACACTGCATTCTGTATTCATACTCTGCTTTGCTGATGCAATTACCATTTGTCCTTTTCAGCCCCCATTCCAGATACCGGCTGTGGGGGGTGCTCTAGCAGGACCATTTGTGTTAGCCCGAGGAGGAGGGAGAGTAGGGCGAGGGACCACAGTACTCCCCCGCACCAAAGCGGGGCACACTCATGTTGGGAGCAGCTCGCGGGCACCGATTCCAGATGATGATGAGTCCGAGACAAAGGCAGAGGCAGAGTCGTCTGAGGATAAGACTGGAGATGACTCGGGCTCAGACTCAGATGGTGGGGTCGGTGACGATGCTCCTGGACCTTCGTCCAGGAAGAGGACGAGGACAGACTCTCATGCCTGCTACTTTTCTTTCTTTTTGCTTTATTTTCCTTTTAGCTAGTAGTTTGAGCACTTTGTACTGCCTCAGACAGCTTTTATTTTCCTCAAAACTATGTACTTGAAAAGATAATGGAATGAAACAAGCTTTTTGTTTCAAAAAGAGTTATATTTGCACATTTTATTCATCGCATCGCATCACTTTACACAATAATGTAAATGAAATTGAACTTTTGTCTGAAAATTAAACACTTGTATCGTAATAACCGGGTGGTGAACCGACTAACAACAAAGCAACTCACACAACATACTGCTCATTCTGAACATACAGCCCATAATACAACACTTAGTTTGTTCGGCACACAGCTCATACACACAGCTCATACAACGCGCTGCTCATTCTGAACATACAGCCCATAACACAGCGCTGAGTTCCTTCGGCACACGGCTCATACACACAGCTCATACAACGAGCTGCTCATTCCAAACATACAACCCATAACACAGCGCTTAGTTTATTTGGCACACAACTAATTCTGATCAAACAATTCAATCTGAACAGACGGGATGTGAAGATGGGATTAGCAGAAGTTGAAACATACTCAGATGCTCCAAATGTGGAAGGACAAACGTGGAGAATGGCACAGCACTCTGAGCACAAAATGATTCATTTTGAAAATCGAGAAATGAATTCTTAATCGGGTATTGAGCCTACAATTGAATACAGCAAAAAAGACTCCACAACGGAAAACAAAAGGTAAACAGCCTAAATACAAACACAGACACTTGAAACGACTGAAAACAAGAATCGAGCCAAACAAAAACAAAAGACACGACACTCGGGCGTGTTGCAAACGCGAGAGACCTCTCAGTTCGCGAGGAGCTAGTTTCTTTGGTTATTGGTTCCCACCCTTTCTCATTTGTGATTCTCACATCACTCGGCCCTCAGGCTCTATTTTTCTGAAAAAGCCCTTTTCTCATTTTTTTTCTCAATGCACATCTCTCTATTCTTCAATCTCTCATTCTTTGATCCCTCTCCTGGATGGTTTGATGGATAAACAAGAAGTTGTGGGTTCATGCCCAACATTACCAGCTCGCGGCTATTTCTTCCGGTGACGTCTAGTTGGTGTCACGGATAAGGGAGTGGAGTATCTTGAACCATTCCAATTTGTATTTCGCACTTGGCTTGTTACCTCGTTGCTCGGAGGATACGAGAGCTTTTAGCCCTTTTGTTATTAAACACAGTTGTGCCCTTCGTGGCGAATGGAATGCCCTTTCCGGCAAGTAGAGTGCCCTTTCTGGCAAGTATGTTGACAATGGGGAAAAGACAGAACACCTGACTCAATTGTGCACCTAGTTCATCATTTTGACCATTTTTTTGTTTTGGTTTTCTACTAAAACAATTTTGACCAAAATGAGAGTTAGATTAACATGCTAGTTCAATTTTCTGATTTAAAATCATGCAAGTCAGGCTATGAGCACTGAAAATTTTCCTTTTCGGGTCCAAGAAATGGTCCGATTTTGAAAAATGGAATACTTTTTGAGAAAATTAGTCGACCTTAGTAAAAATTCTCAAAAACTGTTTTTGCAAATGACCATTGCTCAACGAGCACGGAACTTACTCTTGAGATGCATAACCTTGAATCGAAAGCAATGGAAAATTACCCCTTGCCTAAATGGCACCGCACGGCAATGGAAAGTTGCCCCTTGTTTGCATGGCAACTCACGGCAACGGAAAGTTGCCCCTTGTCTGAATAGCGCCACAGCATACTGTATGGCAACAGAAAGTTGCCGCTTGTTTGAATAATGCCGTAACATACTGTAAACAGTTCTCATAGTGACGATCACAACCGAACTCTCGGATACAGAGAAGACAAAGATGATCAGAACCATTACATGGACATAGTCGAATTGGAAGTGTTTATGGCTGGACTTCAGAATGATTGCCTACGTATCCCAAACATGGGAATCAAGCCTTACGTAGTTCCAGCTAAGGGACACTCGGGTATTAACCTCTCCTTTTACGCTCTAACTTTTGCCAAGGCCGCCCTTCTGGGTTTTTAACCTTGCGAGCTTTGTTCTTCTTTTCTTTTCAATTCTTCATTCTTCTTTTTGCTTGCTCTAACTTTTGCCTGGGTCGCCCTTCCGGGTTTTCGACCCAACGAGCCTCTCAAGGGTAAAAGTGTAGCTTTGTCCATGTTAAATGGTTTTGAGATCTCGAAGCCATCTGAATCTAGGAGAGCGGCTGTTATTTGCTGATGACGTCGGAGTCGATCCAATGAGGGCTGAATCTGCCCTTAGTGTTGTGGATAGGAACTCGGTTGTTCTCCAGCAGTGCTTTCTTCTTTCCTCCCTTCTGGGATTTGGCATTCTTGCCAGCCTTCATTGATTTGCAAAATGATCCATCTCTGGCTCTTCGAGCGCATCTGACATTTTTGCCCCTAGTTCAAGGGCTGCTTTTGATCTAGCTTTGTAAGCTTCCTTTGATCACATCTCATATTCTCGCCCCTAGTTCATGGGCTGCTTCTGATCCGGCCACACAGGCCTCTCTCGATGGTTGACCATTGAACACTCAGAATTTAAATTCGAGGTTTGAAAGCAAAGGGGGTGAGTCTCGAGGTTGAGAGCGATCCTAGACTGCGCAATCTCAAGAGCGATTCCACATAGGTCTTCGCAGGACGACGCAAAACATATATATTTTTTTTAAATCTTTTAAGAAAGCGACCAATCGCTCTTGCTGAAGACAATGTAGAACCAATCTGGATCAAGCCAAGATCGTTCTCAGTACTCATGTTAACAAACATGATCTCATTCATTAAGGGGCCTAGCATGCCTCTTTTTGTCTCAATTGATCAAAAAAATTTTTGCAAATCCCGAGGAATTCCTTCCTTTTTGTTTTCATCACAATGTTCAAAAAGTTTTGAAAAACTCAGGTCAGTGCAATGATTTTAAGGCACAAAAGAGCAGGTGAAATGTACTACCGTTTCATTCTAAAACTTGCTGGCACAACAGGCTCAAAGTAGCAATAAGCACAAAAACATGACAGCCACAGCTGTTTCGTTTAGATTTCCTGGTTGCAACTGGCTCCAGAGCAGAGACAGATTCAAGAGAACGCAAAAGGACAATCACAAAACAAAATAATGATGTCCGATGTGACACCCTCGGAATTACCCGACTTCTGTACAACAGGACTAACTCGATACAACAAGACAGACCTTAATCAAAAAGATTGATTCAAAACAACAAGACAGACTCGAAACAAAACCACAGAACTGACTCAACACCCAAGTCAGAAAGTACAAAAATTAGCATTCGCAAATGCTCAAAATAGTGTGTGCCAAGCGCCACATCTGAAATAAACCGAGCGCCGCCCACAAGTGGACCAAACCCTGATCACATACTTGTATTATCCTCGAAGTCCACCAACTCAGTGGTAACAGACTTTGCTGAGCTAGGTGGGAGGATGATCTCATTGTCAAACAGATCCTGCACTTCATGGCGAAGACGGAAACAGTTGTCGGTGTTGTGACCGGTTTGTTGATGGTATGCACAGTACTGGGTGCCATCATGCATAGCTGGAAGGGGATTCTGGAGGGGCCGAGGCTCAAGGGTTTTGAGATGTCCCTTTTCAGTGAGGATTCGAAGTGCCTTAGATAAAGGCATATAAAGGACATGGAATACCATGCGACCTCGAGGCAGATTCTCCGAGTTTTGTGCATTTTTACAGGATGCACTAGCAAAAGGATCGGCAGGTACATGCATGGCTTGCTGATTTTTCCTGGGTGCAGGGTTAGGGTTGGAGGGAACGGTTCTGGTATGATGACCCTTCTCTCGATTTTCCCCTTGGCTTGAACTGCCCTCGGTTTGAGTGGGGAAAGTGTCATCCACAGTCTTTGCGGGGACTGCAAGCACTTGTTTTCTGTTCAATCCTCCGGCTTTCAGAGTCTTAACAGCCTGTAGAAGTTGTTCATAGGGACCAGTGTCTGCCTCCACCTTGTTCTTACCACTAGCCTCAGCTTGGTTGAAGGTTTGGGTTACTACATCGGAGCGGAGCCTGGTTGTTGTCTACCTGTCATTGCCAGAACTTGGGATGGCTTCAGGTTGGCTGAGTTCAATTACAATTCGCCCCAAAAGCGGGGGCTCTTCTGGCATGATGTTTCTGGCATACGATGTGGTCGGCGGTGGGACTGACATTCCGTAGGCTAGGTTATCCACAGACCTCTGAAAGATCGCCAATCATTCCCATTAGCTCAAAAGTGGTGGGCTCACGGGTTTGAAATAATTGAGGTTCCCAGATTGGATGTGCGGCAGGCGACCTGGGCGAGTGTGGTACCTCAACATCGGTCTCACCCTGCAAGATGATTCCTTGGTTTAGTGCGGCTGCCGTAACCATAATTTCCTCCGAATTCTGGGTCGTCATAAGTCTACTGAACTGGACAGAGGTGGTGTAACTGGCGATTGACGACTCTGATGAATCGGTGAGTCTTTTCCTGCTTTGCCTCAGCAGAGGAGAACACTGGTTGCTCTAAACTGAGTCTTTGAACTGAAAGAGAAAACAGGCAGCAGCTCAGCCCAATCAATACAGACATGGACATAGCTGAAGAATTGTTTTCGACCACTGATCACTATATCCCAAATTACTGCCCCAAAACTGAATCTGATACCTGCAGATATAACCGATTCTCAAAATACTAATGCCCGCAGGCTTGATACCCAGACTTGCAAACTGATATATACAACCTGTAGAGACACACTCTGACAGCACAAAGCAAGCAAATGAGATCCAAAACACACCTATGTTGGGGTAGGGTTTCCCTGTCCTATTTTGTCAGGAGCTAGGGTTTCACTACGCACGCAACGGTTTCAAACTACCTATAATCGGGTAAGCAACCTGTCCTAGCTTGGAATGGTCACTGTGGATTCGGAACATGTACTAGGTCGAATGGTCAGAAAGGGTGCCCCGGTAAAACTCGGGATTTGTGTTCCCATCATGGCAGAGCCAGTAACCGGTCAGCCTTATGGCACGCTTCTCAAAGCAAGCCTCCGGCAAACCGTTCAGGAATAGCAAATGGCAAACACGGTGTCCTTGGCGCACCAATGCACATGCAATGCAAAGAAACACATGAGTGTAGTCAAAACAAGATATCATGAGTTCGAGTCAAGTTCTCTATCTCCCCAGCAGAGTCGCCAGAAACTGTCCACGTGCCCTCGGGCTTATGCTTTTCCACAGTTCGGACTCAAGTGTCACAGTTTTGAATCTATTCCCGCAAAGTGCTATGCGAAACCGATAAATCACCAAATAGTCCAAATCCGGCAAATCGTTTTGGAAAAATGATTTTTAAGAAAGAAATGCCAAACATGGACTGCTTTGCCAGATATAGAGTCGCAACTTAAATATTTATTTTGGGGGAATTTAGGAAACCCTGACTCGTTGCCTAAGGCCACGTGTCCGTCATCACCAAAGTTGCCTCGGCTCGGGAACTTGGGTACGATTAGGGAAGGATAGCTATGAGCGCCCCCGCTCACCCGATCCGAAGATCGACCTGTACTAAGCATGATATCGAGTTTTGAAAACATATGCATTCTTATTCCGGTTAATTAGCTAATCTTACTATGTGATGCACACAACACACAAGTATAGACTAGGTCGCCAAATTTGGAACAAAACATCGCATATTTGTTGTTTGAAAAGCGGTTGAAGTTTGCTACTGGTAAGTAGGCTAAAACACGGGTTTTGACGAATTATTCCAATTCAAGCAACCCAACCTTCACCCACAGGCATTCAGGCAGTTATATCACATAAGCAATTAGCCTCATAGGAAGCATGCTGTCATGTTAACACTTACACACATGCAAGATGCTAAAGCGTAAACACTCAAAGTGTACTCCGAGCCAAAACAAGGAACATGTTAGTAATCAAATGTATAATCCAAGTCCATGTTAAGATAGCTAATGCATCGCAGGCAAAATGCAACTAGAATAGGCTCGGCTAATCTAAAGTGGCATATGAGATGTGACAATTTGATACATGTATTCAAGTTGGAATTAAATACAATGCAGTTAGTATGATGCGCCGAACCCGGTGCATGCAATACAGATGAATGATGCAAACATGCATAGCATAAGGATGCTAATTGAAACGTGCCCTAGAACTAACCATCATAAGCGGTTAAGTAAAAGGGGGAAAGAAGTGGAGGTTGGAAGACATGCATCACACACGCACGCACACTTATTAGACAATTGCGCCCTCTCGAGGGAGGGACCGCAAGAATAATACAAATTAATTAACTAACAAGCTAATTAAATATTACACAACATTTAACTAATTTAACAAATTAATTAAACTACGAAAGTAGTAAAGAGGCCTCGGGAAGAGGGATGAATGCGTGCACGCTCAGTTCCGCTCGGAAATCCATCGCCATACTCATGCTGCCTCTGTTTACACTGATCTGTACTTCTGAAAACTTCATAAGTCCCAGGGAAGCTTCAGAATCACTCCCTGAGCACTGTGGGATGTCCCCGACCAAGAGGAAACACCACCGACCATGGAAATATGGTTATCGACCAAAGATGGGATCACCGGCTGGATATTGGTAGTCAGCCGGCACTGAAGATGGTCAGCCGACCATCTTTTCTTGCAGAATCCTGTTTTGCTGCAGTAGAGGACAGACAGAGGATGGCAATGCATTTTCAAGGAAATGTTTGCACCACCACCCTCCTTATCATGTTTGAGATTCAAAGGGGTATGGTTCTCGACCCTCGAGCCATCAATCACGCATTTCAATGCATGATGGCCTAAGGTGCCAAGTGTGCATTCTAATGTCAAATGAAATGCACACAAAACAAATGAGGGACTCCCAACCTCTGTCGTGGTTTATCAAGGGGCAAGGAATGCATGCTTAATGCTATGCAACCTAGGCATGCGAGCAAGCTAATGCAACATGAGCATACAAGCAACAATGTTACACAAGGCAATTAGCATATAACAATATGCAAATATAAGCATGCAAACAAGCATATGACTTCATTCCGTCATGTAACAATATGCGAGGCAAACTTGTAACAACATGTTAAGCAACGTAAAACTAAAAGAATGCATGTCAAATGCACTACCACTTAAGCATGCAACAACATATTAATAGGCCAAGTATGCGACAACATGCAAGGCAAGCATGCAACAACATGCGGGAATGGTTTTACACTGAGATGGACAGCTCTCTAATAGGTCCAAAACAGCAGCCAAAATGCTAAGGGATAAGGGACAAAACCGCATACAAACATGCATGCTAATGGTCCAATACTTAAGCATGAAAGGGAAACTTTTAAGAGCACTTAAAAGGAAAGGAAAGCATGAAAATGTGACAACATTACATGCCCTGAAATGAAGCTAGGAGTGATGCCAAATCACATAAACAAGTCAAGTATGGCATGCTCAAGGCCGAAACCTAACACTAGTCGAGGGACTTGAACCAAAACTACACAAAACAAAGAGTATATGGCAAGTATGACCCAAAACAGTCCTAAATAAAGCTAAAGTAAGCCTAAAGCATGCGATGACCAATGCCAAGACAAGCTAAAATGAAGGGGCAAAATCATGAGGCATGCAAGGCCATCAAAGAGGTGTTACACTACACCTTATACAACCAAACATGGCACGATTTAAGCGACCCAAAACAGAGTTAGGACATATCAAAATGAGCCCAAAAACCCACTTAGATGGCATCCCAATGACCTAAGCATGATGACATACACGATGACACATTCATGAGGCATAAAACACAAACTCTTTAAGACATTAAAGGAGTGATAAATGTAAGTTTATAAGCGTGAAATATGGACTGAAATAACATTCTAAATGATGCCAAACCACTGAAATGATCCACATAGAGCATGGTAGCAACTTGGACACTCAAAGCTAACAAGCTAGATTACATGGTGGCTGTACAAAACAATGCAAGCATGACCAAAACAATGAAAAATAGAGCTTAAGCATGCTACAACAAGGCTAAAAGCCTCATGGAGTTGAGCCAAAAGCTTGCTAGAAACACATGTTACAACATGATCCGTATTAAGGCCAAATCATGGGATTACAAGACAAGTGTATGAAGCATACATGGAATGGCTAAATCAACTAAAAGTAGACGTGTATCATGGCAAAAAAAAGCCTAACACATGCTGAAATGAAGGTAAAACAAACAAAACACACATGCTACCACATAAACCATTTATGCAAGCATTAAAGACAACAAGGAGAGGGGATAACCCTCTCCCTTTTAGGACCTCAAAACCACTTCTCCACCACTGAAAATCCTCTGGATTTCAGTGGTAGCGAGGTCATGCAAAGACCAAAACAATGGCCAAAAGGTATGGCCTAAAACAAGGCCTAACAAGGCCTTGGAGGGTCGAGACAACCCCAAACCTCAAAGTGACCTGAAACAAAGTTCTAAAACACACAAAATTAGAACTTTTATCAGTTATAGTCGAAGCTCAAAATAATAAGCAAGATAGGTTAAATGCTTGTGCAAAAATGGGGAATAAAGAAGGTAGGTTCTCACCTTTGAAGAACCTCTTCAAGAACACCACTCCAGCACCTTTCTTTGGTCAAAACCAGCCCAAGAACCCTAACAATAACCCTCTAAGGCCTCAACAACCCAAGGATGGTGGAATGCTAGGTGTTCTAGGGCAAAAGTAAGACAAAACTCACCTTAGGGTACAAAATAAGATCAAACAAGGGTGTATAGATACAAAAACTATATCTCACTTTCTAACCCTAATTTTCTGAACCCTGGAGGAGGGAGGAGGAGCTCCCTCTTTATAGAGGCTCAAATTGTCAAGCTTCCAAGAGAAGCTAAACAAGCGGCAAATCCCTCCATACACGTGTATGGAGGGGAATAATTGTGCATGCCAGCTGGCACTAAATATCTTCATAAAGCAGATGAACAGGGGTCGGCTAGCAGAAATGGCCGATTGACCAACAAAAATGACCGGTCGACCAAAAACATTGCCGACCGACCAAACAAGTTGGCCGGTAGCAATAAAATGGGGTCGGCGGCCTCAAGCCAAGGCCGGTGAGGTGTGGGGATGGCCAACAAGCCGTTCCCTTCCCTCAGAAGCAAAAAACACAAGTGTTTGGTGTACAACTAAGCACAAAACAAACAAGTCGAGAGGTCTTGAGGCAAGGTGTGCGACCGAAACCTCTGAGAACTCATGACGAACACGAACATGGATGATCACCGAGTGTTCAAACGGTGACGTCCAAGTCTTGAGGATGGTCAAAAATGGGGTGTCTATATCTCTGTACTTGTGTTATCATATACTCGTATTACCTAGGCTGTGGGGACAAAGTTCACTGGTTTGAGGCCAATTGCATAGGTGGTACGGGAAGGACATACATTAATGGCCGAATTGGTATCTACCAATACCACCGACACCCATTTCTCCATGCATTCCACAGATATATACAATGGTTTGTTGTGAGCCGAGCCCTCTGGCGGCAACTCATTGTCAGAGAAAGTAAGTGTTGGCCTGGCACCACCTAGAAAGACCAAACCCACAAGCTACTCGTGCGTGGTGTCAACGGACAATTTAGCCTTGTCCAATGCCGACAACACTACCTGTCAGTGTGTACCCGTAAGGCCATGAAAAGACCCCAGATTGAGATGTCTGCTTGGATTTTCTTGAGCTATTTCAATACTGCCTCTTCTTCTAGTTATTTCTCCTTCTATTTCTCAGTCTCTTTGTCTTTTCCAGATGTCTCTGCTTGGTCTAGGTGCAGCGGCTTAAAATACCGTCCACTTTTTGTCACATGGTCTATCTCCAAAGCATACCATGTGTTATCCGGAGTGCAGCTGCCCCAGTCTTCGTTAGCGTAGACCAGATACAATCATTATCGTTCCACCATTCGCCCTCAGTGGCCGACAAATAGTTGTCCAGCTTTGCTTGTATCACATTCACATCATAAGTGTCCCCCACACGGTATTATGAAATTACGATTTCATAGTTGTGTTCAATTCTTTCTCATTCAAACTGCCTCAGTGCAACTTCCTGTTCAGTATCTACAGTGTTCACAATGCCCACTTTCTAGGCTGGGTTTTCCACACTAGCACTCTCCGGTAGCTTTCCTTTCTCATCAGTCCTTCCGTCTTTTATAGCTAGCTTTGCTTCTTTTCCCTCTGGTTTCATTCCAGTTTCTTCTTCCTTGTTTGGCTCGTCACTCATTCATCCGGTGCTATCAATTGATCCATACAAGTTGAACCACCCAATCTGCACATCTCCCTGATCATGCTCATCAAAGAATTGCAAGTTGTCCAAATCCTTTTGAGGTCTGCCAAATCATCCAACCCTTGGTTCGGGCCATTTTTCCTGACCACATTGATCTCTACCATGGTTGGCAGCACCAATTTAGGCTTGATTTGACCAATTGACATAATATAGCAACTTAGATCATACACCTTGTCAGATAAGTCCTCAAGAGACTCTAGCAACAAACTAGTACCTTCCTCTAAGGTCGACTCCCTTTTCATTGTAAGTCTCATCACCACAGGCTTGGGTTGAGGTTTGGATGTGTCCATCATGCACAGATCACCTCATTCCAGAATGAACAACATCGATTTTCGTAGGTGGGAGGGAGTAATATATATGCTGGGGTCATAAGAGGTGGCTAGTGTGTAGATAAGGTTAAGGTTCCGAGGTGGGGGGACTTGATTATGGGCTGGGAGTGGATTTGTGGTTACGTTCAGTTTCTGAGGTGGAACGATCACCCTGTTGTCAATGAGATCTTGAATCTCATGACGCAATTGAATGCATTGATCGGTATCATGACCATGCTGTTGGTGGAAGACACAATACTTTGCAGGGTTGTGTTTGGGTGGGAGAGGATCAGGAAGTGGGCGAGGTTCTAAGGGTTTGAGGTGCTCTTTCTTCACTAGCACCTTCTTGGCTTGAGACAGAGGCATGTACAGTTGGTTAAAAGTCCTCTGGGGTTGGGTAGGGTTGGACGATGTTTGTGAGCTTGTGTTAGCAAAGGGGTCAGCAGTCTTGGATATAGTGATAGCACTTACGTTTGACGACCTCGTAGCTGTGCTACCACTGGCAGCATTGGAACTGCGAACAAACGACCTTTTTTTCGGCTCCTTTTCATTTGTAATAAGCCCCTACTTTATGGCATCTTTGATTTGCACTTCCATTTTATGAAGTTCTGTAAATATAAATAGAGGTAGGACAATCATCTTTTGTAGCAGCTTGCCATGCAGATTTCAGACAACCATCTTGATCTGGGCCTTCTCAGAAGGCCTCGTGGTCATCATCGAGGCTTTAGCTCTTCATCTTGTCAAAAATTCAGAGAAACCATCCTTCGGATCTTGGCGTGTTTCCTTGAGATCACGATTTGTAACCTCAATCTGTGTATTATAAGAATATTGAGCAATGAAGGCCTCAGCCATCTCTTCCCAATTCTGTTTGATGGAATCTTCCAACTTAGCATACTAAATGGCCACTATACCCAACATGGTGGGACCAAAGACAGATAGCTTTTGTAGTCTAGTCAAGCCCATTAGCCGTAAGATATCAGAAAACAATCGCAAGTGGACCATCGAATCACCAGAGCCATTGTAGCACGTCCGCGAGGGGCCCTCGCTACAGTTCAGACTCGATTTGTGTCACGGTTCTTAATCTTGAACCAAAGAGTCCAAATCCGGCAAATCGTTTTGAGAAACAGATTTTTTTGAAAAGAAGTGCCAAACATGGACTGCGTCGCCAGATATAAAGTCGCCACCTAAATATTTTTTATGGGGGAATTTAGGAAACCCTGACTCGGTGCCGAAGGCCACATGTCCGTCATCACCAAAGTTGTCTTGGCTCGGGAGCTTGGGTACGATCGGGGAAGGTCAGCTATGAGCACCCCCTTTCGCTCGGTCCGAAGACCGGCCTCTACTAACCATGATATCCGATTTTGAAAACGTTATGTGTTCTTGTTCTGGTCATTAGCCTAGAATTACTATGTTATGCGCGCAGCAAACAAGTATAGACTAGATTGCCTAATTTGGGAAAAAGCATTGCATATTCGTTTGTTTCGGAAAACGTTTTGGATTTTGCTACTCGCGAGTAGGCTAAAACACGGATTTCAACGAGTTTTTCCAACTCAAACAATCCAACTTTCACCCACAGGCATTCAAACAATTTATAACACATAAGCATCTAGCCACATGGTAAGCATGCTATCATGTTAACATTCACACGCATGCGAGATGCTAAAACATAAATACTTACATCGTACTCCGTGCCAAAACAATAAACTAGTTAGCAAACATGCGTGACCCTAGTTCATGTCAAGTTGACTAATGCAACACATGCAAGATGCAATTAGAGCAGGCTCGGCTGATCTAAACATGGCATGTGAAATGCAACCAATTGATGCACGTATTCAATTTGGAATTGAAATACAAATGCAGTTAGCGTGATGTACCAAGCCTGATGCATGCAATACAAATGTATGAATGCACGCATGTATAGCATAAGGTATGCTAATTTTAAATATGCCCTAGTCTACCATCATAAGCAGGTAAATAAAAGGGAAAAAAAGACGTGGGGTTGGAAGACATACACACACTCACGCACACTTATTACACAATTGCCCTCACTCGGAGGGTCCGAATAAATATTACAATCCGAATAATAAACAAATAAATTATTACAGAATTTCTAATTTACTTAACAGAATGAATGCAAAAAGGAAGAAAGGTGGCCACAGCCCCCTTGCCTCGGGATGCGCGAGTGATGCATGCTCGAACCCGTCTCGTCCGGAAAGCCCGCACCATACCATTGCTGCCTCTGTTTTTACTGCCTTGCTTCTTTGAAAAATGCCAAAATTTTGAGACAGGTTCCTTGCACACTGCAGAATACCACCGGCTGGAGGAAATGCCGACCGGCAGTGTATAACTTCCATCGGTGGCTGTTCTAGTCATCGGCCATTCACCAATGGCCAGTCGGCACTGAATTATGCCGGTCGGCAGAAACTTCCTGCAAGGGACAGTTTTGACAGCAACAGAGGACAGACGACATATGGCATGGGATTTCACTCACATGTAAGCATGGTCATGTTTCCCATCAGGCTTTGAACTCAGGGAAGCATGACCCTCGATCCTCGAGCCATCAATGGTGCATGATAGCCCGAGGGATCAAGCTTGCCATTTGATGTAAAGATGCATACAACCACACAAATGAGGACCAAGACCCTATCATGCCGAAGTCAAGGGCCCCGGTGACCGAGAGCCAAGGTGCATTACATCACTTATAGTATGAACGCTCCTTGACCCTCACACTTGGTTTGACACCCCAAACCAAGTAATGCAATGCATGTTATGCAAACAAGGACTCAAAGGTACAACATGAGATTAAAAATGCAAGGCATGCCAAATGCCATGCAACTAATATGGCAAGTATGCAATGCTAGGCATGCAAGATGCAAATGTAATGCAAACATGGACAATTTAAGCAATGGGATCAACATATTACAACACTTAATGAAGCAATCATGCAATGGACATGAGACAAGCATGCAAGAGGGCCCTAAACCATAAAGGGGCAGACCTTGATCCACCCCAAAACAGTGGCCAAAAGTGCCTAAAAAGGTGGACGAAACTCATGCCAACAAACAAGCCAATGGTCCTAAGGTTAAGGCACAAAAGTGGGCACTTCACTTCCACCAACAAGACCACTCATGGCATGGATTGGACAAGCTAAAACAGAAATTTAGCAAGCAAAAATAGACCCCAAAACCTACTAACATGGCAGCTAAAGTGACTCTAATGGGATGCATGCACCAAAGCTCATTTCTAGGCATAAAAGAGCACACCCTTAAAGCATGAAAGAGGTCACATATGCAAGCATGATTTATGGGCTGAAATGTGACCCTAAATGATGGCAAATCATGAAGATGGTCCTAGCTATGCATGTTGGAGGTTAATATGCTCAAAGCTTACAAGCCAAAACACAAAGAGATGACACCAAACAAGGCAAGCATGACTGAAATAGATGGCCAACAGACCTTAAACATGGTGAAATAATGCCAACACCTCCAAGAAATTAGGCTAATACATGCAAGAACCATGACCTAAACATAAGATGCATTTTTAGGCCAAATGGAGGAATGTAAAGCAAGTATGTTAAGAATGCAAAAGGATACAAATCCGATCAAAAACAGAGATTACATATGACGTAGAAACACCCAAAAACCTCTGAAAAAGGGCCAAAACCAATCAAGCATGCATGTTACCCTTTAAGCCAAAATGTAAGGAAATAAAACAATGAAGGGAGAGGGGTGTCCCTCCCCTATGCAAGACTTCAAACCACCTTCCTCACCACTGAAAATCCACTGGTTTTCAGTGGTGAGAAGACCAAAACACTTAAGCAAACAAGGCCTCACAAGGGAAGCACCAAAAGGGCCAAATAAGGCCTAAGAGGGTGAGTTCGAACTCAAACCACAAAAGACCCTTAATGAAAGTTCTAGAGCATGAAAATATAAGCCTTTTTTATGTTATGCATAAAAACTAAATCAACAAGCAAGATAGGTAAAAGACTAGTGCAAGTTTGGGAAAACTAAAGCAAAATGCTCACCCTTGAAGCACACCTCAAGAACAGCCAATGCAGCCCTCTTCTTCTGATCAAAAACAGCCCAAAAACTCAAGAATCAACCCTCAAAGTCCCTCAATCTCGAAGCTAGGTGTAATAGTGTGTGTATTAGTGCAAAAGTAAGGTAAAAGCACACTTTTAGGCCAAGAAACACACACAAGGGAGGAGAGAGAGGGAAATATAGAGAGAGGGTGTATCTATATGTATAAGCTCTGGTTTTGCCTTCAAAGTTTCTAACCTAGAACAAGGAGAAGACCTCTCCTCTTATAGAAGTCCCTCTTGCCAAGCTTACACAACAAGCTTGCTTAGAGGGAGATCCCTCCATACACGTGTATGGAGGGAAGTAGAGTTGGTGCCAGCTATCACAGCTGGCACAAAATATCTACATAAAGTAGATGAACAGTAGTCGGCTGCCCAAAAATGCCATTTTGGCAAAAAAGAGTGCCGACTGGCAACAAATAGTGCCGACGGGCAATATATACTGCCGACGGAGACAAAAACCAGCCAGTGGCCTCTGGCCATGGCCGGTGGTGTGTGGGGATGCCTCACAAGGCATTCCCTACCCCTCCGAGGCAAAATGCAAGTGTTTGGTGCAAAACCAGACACTAAACAGTCGAGTTCGGAGATCCTGAGGCAAGGCGCGTAGCCGAGACCTCCGGGAACTCCAAACGAACACAAACATGGATGATCACCGGGTGTTCAGACGGTGACGTCCAAGTCTTGAGGACGGTCAAAAATGGGGTGTCCACAGTTGCCCCTCTTTGACAACACTCGAAAGTCATAACAATGACGGGAGTGAATGTCAAAGCCCAGAGATGACCCATTTTTGACAAGGCCGAAGACTTAGACAAACATGCAAGATAAACAAGATATGCGCCCGAAGGTGGGGGCAAAATGCAAGACAATGTACATAACCAAACATAACTTATGATCATGCAAAGAAAGCTGTAACGAAGCACACATGCGACAATTTTAAGATAACATACACCGAACTACACTATAATGCAGAAGGGATGTAAGAGAATTATGTAGTTCTCAATACGTCTCACTCGGAGGATACAATACCTGTGCGGCTTGTCTGGTTGCACCAGCCTCAAATGAACCGTACATACAATATCGTGCCTGCAAAGAAAACAAACTTAACAGGTACAATATTGTTAGCAACATGCATGACAATGCAAAATGGATGCAAAACGATCTCATCAGGAAACCAATGCCTGAAGCAGACACTTTTTAGCTGGCCTTCATCTTATGTCTGTACCTTACATTGTGTTTTTTGACCAATCAAGTAGTTGATGTTTTTCTCTTTCACTCACACTTGCAGAGAGTTTGGATTTTTGTATTGGTGTATCTAAGAGAGAAATAGAGGGAGAGTTTGATATCTTGAAAAATGAAAATTTTATTATAAAACACTTTTGTACAGCTTCAGTTGGTACCATGGCAAAGCTTATTAAAAAATGGTTACTAGGGAAATCTACTTTTGCATTGGAGTTTGCATAACATAGATAATTGTTCTTTGATATTTTGTCTAGTTAAGAAAGATGTAAATTTGTTTTTGTAGATTTCTTTTAAACATTACTTAGGACAATGAAAGTAGAGTAGCCATTCCTACTGATTTTTAAAAATGAGGTTTGGCTACTTCATGTTGGAGTGAATAAAATGAAATTCATCACACGCGTATTCTGTTTTGCTAATAATAAACTCAAATTGTCAGAAATGATCAAAATTCAATTCTCTTTTTTTCTTTTGGAAGTTGTTTTGAAATGGGACAACAATAATATATTCTTCGCCCAATCTATGTGGGTGCATGATGGCAGTACATCATGATGATCAGAGAGATGTAGACAATTGGGATTTCTGCTATTTTTTGATTTTCCCTTGTTCTACTTTTTGCATATCAAATGCTGATCTAATTTTCAATCCCTGACTTCGCAGAAATTTGTTATTGACTAGAATCCTGTTTTGTGGACCTCTGCTTTTCACATTCTGCCTCCTCAACACTGTTGCAATTGTTAATAGTGCCACAGCAGCACTGCCATTTGGTACCATTGTGATGATAGTTCTCATATGGACTCGTCACATCACCTTTGCTAGTATTGGGTGGTATCGCAGGAAAGAATAGCAAAGCTGAGTTTCAAGCTCCTGTTCGCACCACAAAATATCCTAGAGAGATCCCGCCATTGCCTTCGTATCGTGGAGCACTTTCTCAAATGGCAATGGCTGTGTTTTTCCTTTCAGTGTCTACTACACGGTCTATGCAGGTAATGTAATTAGCATGCGGTCTACGCAAGTAATGAAGTTGATTACAAACATGTGGTCTATGCAGGTAATGTAATTAGCATGCGGTCTACGCAAGTAATGAAGTTGATTACAAACATGCGGTCTATGCAGGTAATGTAATTAGCATGCGGTCTACGCAAGTAATGAAGTTGATTACAAACATGTGGTCTATGCAGGTAATGTAATTAGCATGCGGTCTACGCAAGTAATGAAGTTGATTACAAACATGCGGTCTATGCAGGTAATGTAATTAGCATGCGGTCTACGCAAGTAATGAAATTGATTACAAACATGCGGTCTACGCAGGTAATGTAATTAACATGCGCTCTACGCAAGTAATGAAATTGATTACAAACATGCGGTCTACGCAGGTAATGTAATTAGCATGCGGTCTACGCAAGTAAAGTGTATAAAGAGAAACTTGAACACATGTGAGTGAGAACATATCATTCATAATGCAAGGGGAGGTAAAATACTGTAACACAGCGTAGTTGAAGCGGTTTGTGGGAATCCCCGAGACATGAAAAGGATACGGGAAGGGATGTTCTTCGTACGTATCGAGCATCATTCGCAGAGGTTGTGGCCTGAGGTCAACTCGAAGGTCCGCGTTTCAAAAGTGCGCTTCCCGCATTGTCTCGAGTGATGAAGGCGTCAAACCATGTAGTTAACCCAAACAAAGGTGCGGAAGGTGCGTTGACCGCAAAGGGGAGTTTTATTGGTATCAGTTCTGATACTTTGCTACCCTGCCATTCTATGCTTTACTTTCCTTTTTACTGGTAGTTTAAGCACATTGCACTGTCTCAGGCAGGTTTTATTTTTTTTCGAAATTATATATTTTGCAAAATATGTGATGGGAATGAAACAACCATTTTGTTCAAAAGATTTTGCATTTGTAAACTTTCTGTGTATCGCATCGCAAGGTATCACACCACAATGTGAATGAAATTGAACTTATTTTGAACACCGAGTATCCGTACCGTAATAATCAGGTAGTGAATCGACTTACAACTCGATAAGCAAAACAAGGACATGATATAACCAAACAAGTATGAATACAACTTGATAAACAAATCAAAAGCTCAAAGAGAGTAAAATACGACTCGATAAGCAAATGTACAATGACTTGACAAGCGGACAGGTGTGACTCCGCAAGAATCGATCACCAGGGGAGGGATCGGAGGTGGTGAAATTCCCCAATGCCTAGCATAAACAGCTCAGGGAACCAGGAGGAAGCCCACCGGCCAGGGGTAGAGGCCATCGGCCGCATGGAATTTCCACCGGCCATAAAATTTCTCGGTCGGCAAAATATTATGGTCGGTCGACAGAATATTTGGCCGGCCGGCTGTTAATGAGGGAATCACCAGAATGTTGACACCTGTCCTCCACCCAACCTTATCTCCTACAAAAGACCCCAGCTTCGTAGTTTTTCTCAATTCCACACTGATTTGCTCTAATGGAAGAGTTTCTTGCTCAAAATCTCACAGCTTGGATTGCTAGCTTGGATGGCTCGGAAAAGTTGAATTTCCGGGGTTTTGGCATAAATGCACTATTCACTCTGGGCCGTACCCCATTGCACCTCCCGTTTCTTCATGCCGCGGCAAGGTTTTGGAATCCGGTGATGCATGTCTTTAGCTTCGTTGGGCAAGAGATATGTCCTACCTTCGAAGATTTTCGGGCCTTAATGGAGTCCGAGCGCGACGAGGAGCTTCTGCCCCAACTTAATTTTGGCCATGCCCAATCCTTAGGGCGAATGTGTGGACTTAGTATGCGTGACGCTCGGTCTCTGATTTGTGACGGGATGCTGGACATTCCGAGTTTGACCGATCGGTTTTCTGATGCTGGTGATCGCAACAACCATCACTGGCAAGGCTTCCGGCGACATGCCCTCTGTTTGTGCATGCTATCCCATTTTCTATTCGTCTCAGGCTCTGGAGGGTCTAGTGTCCAGCTGATTGAGGTTGCCCAAGGCTTGAAGGAGGGCAAGAGCTGTATTGCCACGACTCTGGCTGAGACGTTAATGGGTTTAGACGCCTTTTATCGTCATGAGATGGCCAGATTAGCAGGGAGTCCACTACTACTACAGGTAATGTTTCCCACCCAATCTCACATTTGCATTGCTCACATCACTCGGCCCTCAAGCTTGGTCTTTTCCCACAAAACCCTATTCTCGCTTTTCTCTCCTCGTACATCTCTCTATTCTTTACTCTCTCATTTTTCATCCCTCCCCAGGTATGGTTGATGGACAAACTGCAGGTTGTGGACTCTTGCCCAGCATATTCAGCTCGTGGCTACTTCTTCCGGCACTGTCTAGTCAATGCCCTGGATGAGGGATGGTGGTTCGCTTGGATGTGCTGCTTGTCCGTAGACCGTATTGCTTGGCTGTGCCCTTGGCTGAGCCTTCCGGCAATGAGTTACAATATGCCCCGGCAGACCGGGATTCAATTGGTTGGCCTTACTCATTGTGTATTCTACTTCCCATTTCGGATTCGACGCCAATTTGGCCATGATCAAACCTGCCCGCCAGAGGGGATAGAGTATCCTGCTGCATTCCTAGCCCGAGGCGCACAGCTTGCTTGGCAGGCCACCGCGTGGAGGATGAGAGAACTCCTGGCCCCTGCTCCTACTTTCAGTTGCATTTTGTCTGACGAGTGCGTGGATTGGCTCAACGAAGAAGCACAGATTGGGCCCAGCTTAGCGCCAGAAGTTTCAACCAGCTCTGGGAGGGGGCGCAGGAGCACCTAACTTGACTATGCCCCAGATTTATTGCTTTATTAGTGCTTTCAAGTTTTCTTTATGAATGTAATAAAAAAAAGCAACTTCGATATACAAGAGCAGGAGAACTCTGTTTTGAAATCAATGAAATTGAAGGTTGTGGTACTGAAAATTTTTTGCTTTGGTCCAAAAATGGTCTTAGTCGTAAAAAGATTAATTTGAACAAAGTCAGCTTTTATTAAAACTTTTCAAAAGGAATGAAACAGCTTTGAAAAGGTGTTTGTATTTTTAAACTTTTAACATCGTATCGCATCATTTTGTTTTGCACAAAAATGAAATTGAATGGTAATGTGCATTGTGTAATCACCAAGTCAGGTAGTGAACCGACGCAACAAACTAAGCAACTCAACTTACTAAGATATAACAGAACCCTAGCAAGTTTACAACTCGATAAGCAAAATGCAACAACTCAA
>NW_021024818.1:750173-792863 GCF_004153795.1 Camellia sinensis | reverse complement strand
CTGAGTTTGCAGAGTGCCTTGGGGACTAAGTTGACTTTTAGTACGGCTTATCATCCTCAGACTGGCGGGCAGTCCGAGCGTACTATTCAGATCCTTGAGGATATGCTTCGAAGTTATGTTCTTGACTTTAGTGGGTCGTGGGAGAGGCATTTGCCCTTGGTGGAGTTTGCCTACAACAGTTTTTAGTCGAGTATCGGTATGGCACCGTTTGAGGCCTTGTATGGCCGACCTTGTAGGTCTCCAGTTTGTTGGGCCGAGGTGGGTGATAAACCTTTGTTGGGCTCGGAGTTGGTGAGGAAAACAACGAAGAAAGTTGAGCTTATCCGTAGGAGGCTTGTTACAGCCCAGAGTCGCCAAAAGAGTTATGCCGACCGTAGGAGGAGGCCTTTGGCATTTGAAGTGGGTGATCACGTCTTTCTGAAAATATCACCTAGGCGGGGGTTGATGAGATTTGGTAAGAGAGAGAAGTTGTCCCCTCGGTTTATAGGCCCTTTTGAGATCTTTGAGAGGATTGGTGAGGTTGCCTATCGTTTAGCTTTACCGCTGCAGCTGTTCGGGATACATGACGTGTTTCATGTTAGTATGCTTCGGAAGTATGAGCCGGATCCATCGCATGTATTGGATTGGACCGACTTAAAGGTAGATGAGGATGCCTCATATGAGGAGAGACCGGTTCGGGTTTTGGATAGGAGGGATCAAGTCTTGCGAGGCAAGACCATTCCCTTGGTAAAAGTTTTGTGGAAACATCACGGAGTGGAGGAAGCCACTTGGGAACGTAAATTGGAGGTCCGAGAGAAATATCTGGATCTATTTGTGGATGTTTGAGCATATGTTGTATATTTTATTGTATTGTTAAACTTTAAGAGCATTGAACGTGTCTTACGTTGTAAAGCATTGAATATGTTTTGGTTTATGAAAGTATTGTAGAACTTGCCTTAGAATGGAAGTTTATTATAACATTATAAATGTTGGATGTGTTGTCGAAATGAAAATGTATCATGAATGTATGATATGGAATTGGGAATCTTGTAGATTGGAATTGTTGAATTTCAAGGAAATGCACGTTGTTATAGATTGTGAAATGCCTCTTGAAAAGAGATGGAATGACCAGCAATGGGTCAAGTTATTGTATATTGAAATATAACATTGTTGAAAATTGAGGAAAACTTGTTTTTGAAAAACAGCTTGTACCTAATTTCGGGGACGAAATTCTTTAAGGGGGGAAGTTATAGCGATCTCGGTTTTCCCTTCATTGTTTAATTGTATCTCGGACTCGGTTCCGTGGATGTGTTGTTGTCTTATTCCTGTTTTCATTGATTAATATTTGGTCGTCAAATGTCATTTTTTTGCTACCAAAATTTTTTTGGTCGACAAAAGTGATCGGCAAATGTATGAATTCTTGTAGTGACCATTGACGCTTCCAAAACCAACACAACTGCCATAAATGTATGCAAACGAGCCTCCATTGTTTTTTGTTGTGAACTAAAGAGAGGTTTAGAATATGCGCAACTCACCTCTCTATAGTGCCATTTATACATGTATTATGGGTGTGTTTGGAATAGTAAATGAGTGTGTGCCTATTTTCCTCACCAAAAAATTAAAGATTTTTCTATTGAATGCATTGTCCTTTGCAAATTCGTTATTCCAAGTGGAGATGGCAAATTTGACTCGAGAAACTGAATACCGGGTCCCTCAGGAGTGTTTATACGCCTTTGTGTATAAAAAATAACTTAATAATTGTAGATTGTAATTAAATAATTTAATTATACAGTATTCCTTTTAAAAAATAGATAATAAGTATGATTTTGTGACTAGACAGTATTTTTATAAAGACAAACACTGAAATTATATGACTATCTGATCAATATAATATTTTTTGTGAATCGTCTATATACAAGGTCTAACATCATAAATTAATTAAATCATTAAAAAATGACCTGTGATGAGCCCAAAATTGCCTACAATATAGATTGGAGATACGCTTATCGCTTAAAATATGTGTTAAGTAGAACTCAAGATGTTAGCCCCACTTTAACAGATGGATTATCTTACAATTGTAATATTTTTAACTGAGTATAATTACAAAGAAACATATTTATATATGTTTTCATATAATTTTTTACCTTTTATGCCGATGGATATTGATCTTGTAGTGAAATGCTATATAAAATAAAAAATGTTCATATATATATATATATATTAGTGGAGAAAGTTCAATTCAGGTTAAATTTTTTACAATAATTTCAGATCAGTAATTTACTTTACAAATATTAATAATTGACATTTTAAATTTTTCTATGAATTTAGAAACACCACTTGTAGGAGAGGGTTCGAGAAAAGAGTTGGAAAATTCGAAGATCTTCGAAGATCCTTGAAGAACAATTTCGAATTCTCTAGAATATGATCTGATGCCGAAAGGTAATAACATACAAACGTAGGCCACGTCTGGAAATAATTAATAAAGGCAAGTTATTTTTTAATTAAAAATATCCAAAAGTCAAAAACCTAAAATAATTATTTATCCTCATTGAAAAAGCTAAAAGTCACATCAATTTTTTTAAAAAAATTTATCCATAAATCACATATGGGAGAATGTTGATCCATTTACTTCAAAGAATTTTCATATTAATCAATTAAGTCATTTTTTATTTTGAAAAGTTGTATTTATTTGATTTGGTACCATTTGAGTTTAAGTAAATACCCTTTTGTGATTTATTTTTTTAATTTTTTGATTCGTTTTTGGGATGAGAATAGAAATGTGAGGTGTGAAAAATATTTTTGGGGGGGATTGATGGCTGAAGTATTGGTTGTCGAGCATGGAAATTTGCATTTATGTTAGTCTAGTGTTATATTTAGAAAAAAAAAATACATTAAGGAGTTTTTGTGTGTTACATTGATTGGAGTGTAACATTTGAAAAAATACAATAAGGAGTCTTTTAGGAATGTTACATTCGTTTGGAAAAAGTACACTAAATAGTTTTTTTTTTTAAATGTTACACAGTTACGTTTGAGGAAAGTACATTAAAAAGTTTTTCAGTATGTTACATTAGAGTGTTACGTTTTTGGAGTATTACATTAGAATGTTATTTTTGGAAAAAGTACATTAAGGTGTTTTTTTTTTAAGTGTTACATTTAGTAATTTCAACATTATAAGAAAATCTACATTTATCCTTCAACACATAATACATGAGAGTTTACGCTTAGTCCTTTATGTAATTCATACTAGAATGAGACCTTTGGGTCAATAAAAAAAAATGTAGGACCAAACAATTCATAAGATCATTATTTGATATTTATTGGTGTTTCACCCATTTTTTTACCAACCAAAAAAATAAAATAAAATAATTTTCATAATTTCTCTTACAACATTAGCTTTTTTATTTTTCTAAAGGTAAAAAATACTAAAAAATCAATTCTAAACAATATCATAATCTTATAATTATCAAGTCATGATTCGATGGATTACCATTGCTTGCTTGTTGATTTTAAGTTGTTATCATCACCATCACCATCACCATCACCATCACCATCACTTTGTAGCTCATGAATTGTATTCAACCTTTTTGCATTTTATTTTATGTGTTTTAATTCTCTAAGAATTATTTAATGGTTAAACTTGAACACCAAAGTTGAAGTTGAAGTTGAAGTTGAAGTTGAAGTTGAGAAATTTGATTGACTGTGTATGTGTTTTAAACCTGCAGGGAGTTTTTCAAATGGTGGTGGTTGTACTATAGATTTTGGTTGAAAAAAAAATTAATTACAAACACGTCTCTTGAAATTTATTTAAATTACAAATTATTTCTGTAGTTCTAAAAATTACATTATGCCCCTCAGGTTTCAATTTCATACCAAATAGATCCTTTTATTAATAAATCAAGTTAATTAAAAGTTTTTAATAATGTTAAAATTTTACTTCAATTAATAATTCAGATAATTTTATTTATGTATCGGTGAATAGTTAGAAATTTCACTTTTTCAATTAATTCTGTTAAATAAAAAATTCTGACAGGGAAGTATTTGTAATTTTTCAAATCACAAGGAACAATTCGTATTTTAAGCAAACCTCAGAGGTGTATTTGTAATTTACCAAAAAAAAAAGCTTCAATTTATGTTGGAGGCTTAAAATTTATTTGATATTTAGACATGAAAAAATTGGTCAAAAACCCCAGCATAAAAGTTTTATTGTGTAAAGTCCACAAGAAACTTTTTTAAAGAACATAAATTTCATTTTGTGAATTTATATTTCATTAAATCTTAAATAAAATTTTTATTCTTTTAAATTTTATTCACTATGTTTGGTTTCATTTTTTTGAGTTATTTTTTAGAAAAGCGATTTGAAAACTTTGTTTTGAAAATGATATATGTTTGGTTTTCAAAAAAAAATGCACTATGCAATTTCAAATTTACCACCAAAAGTTGAGAGAGATGGCTAGATGCATTGACCAATTAAAAAAAAAAATTGTCATATTCTAAAAAAGATTCTGAAAAGTTGTCAAATTTGTCATATTCCAAAAATTTGTCAAATTTCCCTCCAAAAGTTGTACCAAGATTATGAAAACTTTATTCCATTTTCTATATAACCAAACAAAAACTACAAAATTTTCAAAACAATGAATTTAGAAAAATGGAACCAAACATGATGATTAATTTTAAATAGACAAAATTATTCTTCCATCAATACTATCACTGTAGATGCTTCTGCATGGTGGCCGACACTACTGAAAATTGGACATTTAGTGGCATTTAAAAAACGCCGCTATAGGTGTAAAAAAACGCCGCAAATTCTTTTCGTGATGTTTAGCACCAAACGCCGAAGACGCCACCGTCGCTGTAGCGTTATGATGCTTTAAAAATATTGTTAAATTGTATAGGCGGCGTTAAAAACACCTCTAAATGTTGTAAATAGCAGTAACCTGATGTCATCTAATATTTAGCGACGTTTTAAAAACGCCATGATAGAGTTTTTCCTATTTTAAAAATATGACTGTTAGCACTATAGTGGCGTTTGGGCAAACGTTGTTATAGCTCTTTTTTTTTTTTTTTTTGAGATTGTGCTAATTTTGTTAGATTTAATTAAAAAACATACTTGTAATGAAGTTGAAAAATAGCAATAGTATGGATAAACCTATTTCAATATATTGACTAAATTTAGGCAAACATTGCATGATTATTCTAAAACCAAAATCAAACAACACAACCAAAAAATAAAAGAAAAAAATATTGTATCACACAGTTATTAATTTCAGCCAACAGCCATAACAAAAACAATAGCCATAAAAATAAATAAAATAAAATAAAAAGAAAGATAAAAAAGACCCTAAGTTGTCCATAAAAACCGAACTTTAGAGCTCCACAAAACATCCATACAAATAACGCCCATACGCACCTGCAAGGAATGATAAATCAATCATTACTGTAAGTTAACATACTGCAACAGCCAATACAATTGTTAATTTCACTCCAAGCTATTAATTGTTCATAACGGCAACGGAACCTCGCAATAACACAACTTAACAGCCTTATGTAACAGCATAAGCCAATCTTTCTGAACCAGGGCATGCATTAGTAGCATAACACAGAAAAAATACAATCTTAAGTAGACTCAAAACAGAACTACTTAAGTAATTATGGTAAATCTGGCCATAAATGACAATGCTACCCAATAAAATAATAGATGAGAAATAAAAAGAAATGAAATCTTACTTCAAGTAATTTCTTCCACCATATCCACCAACAACATAAAGTATACCATTAATTTCTGCTTAATTTCTTAGCTACAACAGAGAGTATATCCTTTGCAATACAATAAAATAATAGATGAGAAATAAAAAGAAATGAAATCTTACTTCAAGTAATTTCTTCCACCATATCCACCAAAAACATAGAGTATGCCATTAATTTCTGCTTAATTTCTTAGCTACAACAGAGAGCATATCCTTTGCATTCTAATCCCAGACTCACATCACATCCTTTGCATTTGAGTTGATAATAAAAATTACTAAATATTACTAGCTTAAAAGCTAATCTACCCATAAATGACAACATTCATATATTGTCATGACTCGAACCCGCCCCTATGGGTTAAGGACATAACCAGCCAATAATCAAGGGATTACCTACAGCCTCAAACCAAGCAAGACATAACTCATCAGAGTAAAGGGCCAAACGGAAGCAAACTTACAAATTGTCCGTAGAGCTGTGCTTACATGGCACATCATAGTGTAGCACGTCCGCGAGGGACCCCGCTACAGTTCGGACTCGATTTGTGTCACGGTTCTAAATCTGAACCAAAGAGTCCAAATCCGGCAAATCGTTTTAAGAAAATAGATTTTTTGAAAAGAAGTGCCAAACATGGACTGCTTTACCAGATACAGAGTCGCCACCTAAATATTTTTTATGGGGGAATTTAGGAAACCCTAACTTGGTGCCAAAGGCCACGTCTCCGTCATCACCAAAGTTACCTCGGCTCGGGAGCTTGGGTACGATTGGGGAAGGTCAGCTATGAGCACCCCCTCTCGCCCGATCATAGATCGGCCTCTACTAACCGTGATATCCAATTTTGAAAACATTATGTGTTCTTATTTCGGTTATTAGCCTAGAATTACTATGTTATGCGCACAGCAAACAAGTATAGACTAAATCGCCTAGATTGGAACAAAACATTTCATGTTTGTTTTGAAAATGGTTTGTTACTCGCAAGTAGGCTAAAATGCAGGTTTTGCCACCCTCAAGTGGGCTTTTAGAAAAGATGGTTTTGCCACTATCAAGTGGGCTTTAAAACTCACAGTTTTAATGCTTTATCCCAATCTAGGTAATTCAACCTCCATCCACGGGCATTCAAGCAGTTATATCACATAAGCAGCTAGCCTCATGGTAATCATGCAATTATGGCAACACTCACACGCATGCGATATGCTAAAGCATAAAAGCTTACTTAGTACTCCCAGCCAAAACAGAAACTAGTTAGCAAACATGCATGACCCTAGTCCATGTTAAGTGGCTAATGTAACGCATACAGAATGCAATTAGGTTAGGCTCAGCTAATCCTAAAATGGCATGTGAAATGCAATCATTTGATGCACGTATTCAAGTTAGATTTGAAATACTTATGCAGTTAGTATGATGCGCCAAGCTCGGTGCATGCATGACAAATGTATGGATGCACGCATGCATAGCATAAGGTATGCTAAATTAAACATGTCCTAATACTAACCATCAAAAGCAGGTAAGTAAAAGGGAGAAAGAAGTGGGGATTGGAAAACATGCACACACTCATCCACACTTATTACAAATTCGCCCTCGCTCGGAGGGACCAAAAGAATATTACAAACCGAATAAGTAATTAACTACTCTAGCTAATTAAATATTACAAACCATTAATTAATTAACCAAATTAACTAAGCTACTAAAGCAATAAAGGCCTCGGGAAGAGGGATGAATGCAATGCATGCTCGGCTCTGCTCGGAAGTCCACTGCCATGCACAAGTTGCCTCTGTTTTCCCTGCTTTGCTTCTCTGAAAATGGCACAATTTTCAGGGTTGCTTCTCTGAGTATTGTGGAACACCACCGGCCAAGGGGGAATACCACCAGCCAAGGGAGATGACCACCGGCCACTGGTTAAGCTATCGGCCGTCCATACTTGGTCGGTCGGCACTCTATGCAGCCGACCGGCCAAAACTTCCTGCAGAACCTGTTTCGACAGCAGCAGAGGGCAAAATAAGGCATGGCAATGCATTTCAAGCAAATGTGTGCACCGACACATCCCCTGTCATGTTTATGACTCAAAGGGACATGGTTCTCGGTTCTCGGACCACCAATCGCGTATTTCAATGCGTGATGGCCTAAGAAACCAAGTGTGCATTTTCAATGTGGAATGAAATGCATATAAACAAACAATGAGCTCAACCTCTATCATACTCAAGTCAAGAGGCCAAGCATGCATGCCAATGTAATGCATCCTAGGCATGTGAGCTAGTATGCAACATGGCAATGCAAACAAGCAAACAATGAACAAGCACGCAAGCTAGTGGACATGCAAGACATGATGCAATCAAAGCATGCGAAGTGTAAGACATGTAACAACATGTAAAGAGTGGACTTAAACTAATTTGGGCAGCCCTATACTAGGCCCAAAACAGTGGCCAAAAAGATGCAACAAAGGCATGAAAACACACACACAAGGATGCGTGCACAAGGGCCCAGACATGGAGCATAAGCCATCAACTCTTCAAAGCATGGAAGGGATGGAAAATGCAAGTATGCAAGCATGGAACATGGACTGAAATATGGTTTCTAATGATGCCAAATCATGAGAATAAGCCAAGTAAAGCATGCTAGTGACACACATGCCCAAAGCTAGTAAGCTAGAATACAAAGGAGCTATACGAAGCATGGCAAGCATGGCTCCAAACACCCAAGACAGACCTTAAGCATGTTAAAACATGACCAAAACCTTCACAAAGCTAAGCCAAAATATGCAAGCATGGTGGTCCAAATGCTAGATACATGTTAAGGCAATTTCATGGCATTACAAGACAAGTATGCAAAGCAAGTATGGTGTGTCTAAACCAAGTAAAAACAGAGGTAATACATGGCAAAATACTACCAAATAACACTTAAGACATGGCCAACATGCACTTAAAAATGATGCTCACACATGAGGCTATAATGACACATATTGGAGACAATAAGGAGAGGGGATGGCCCTCTCCTTCTTAGGACCTTAAACCACCATTCTCACCACTAAAATCCCTCAAGATTTTAGTGGTGAGGAGGCCCAAACAAGGTGGTCTCGGAACTCACCAAAAATAGCACAAAATGGGGCCAAACAAGGCCTAAGAGGGGGTAAACGACCCCAAACACAAAAGTGTTCTTAATGAAGTATCTTAAACACAAAAAAACAGAACTTTTTTATGTTATACACAAAGCTCAAAATAGCAAGCAAGATAGGCTAAAAGTGTGTGCAAAAACGGGGAATAAAGAGAGTAAGAAGTTACCTTTGAAGACCAGCAAGAACCAGCAGCCTTTAGGTCTCAAAAACCAGTCCCTTGACCTCTAAAAATGAGCTCCAAGAACCTCCAAGTGATGATGGAAGTGTGTGGCTATGAAGTGGTGTGCAATTGGCCAAGAACAAGACCCTTTTGGACCCTTTAACCCACCCAAATGTAGAGAGAGAGGGAGATATATGGAGAGAGTGATATATATATATCTTATATATCAGATTTTCTAACCCCTCAAATGGGAGGAGAGACCCTCTATTTATAGAGAAGATGAAAGGCCTAAGCTTCTTGGAGAAGCTAAGGCAAAAGGGTCAAAGGGGGCAAGCTTCTAAGGGAAGCTAAGGAATAAAAAGGCCAAGCTTCTTGGAGAAGCTAGGCAAAGGGGTCAAGCTTCTCTTAGAAGCTTGACAAGGGTTCAAGCTTCTTGGAGAAGCTAAAACAAAAGGTGCAAAAGGTGCAAGCTTCTCTTGGAAGCTTAGAAGGGTTCAAGCTTCTTGGAGAAGCTTGGAGCAAAGGGTTCAAGAGGTTCAAGCTTCCTCAAGAAGCTAGAACCAAGGGTTCAAAAGGTTCGAGCTTCCTCAAGAAACTAAAACCAAGGGTTCAAAAGGTTCAAACTTCCTCAAGAAGCTAAAACCAAGGGTTCAAAAGGTTCAAACCCCCCCTCAAGAAAAGGTCTCGGCCAGAAAAAGTGGCCGATCGACCAAAACAAATGACCGGTCAGCCATCACCAATGGCCGGTGGCAATAATACACGGCCGGTGGCCTCAAGCCACAGCCGGTGATGTGTGGGGATGGCCATCAAGCCACTCCCTGCCTCTCAAAGGCAAAACACAAGTGTTTGGTGCAAAGCCAAACACAAAACAGTCGAGTCAAGAGATCCTGAGGTAAGGCGCGTGGCCGAGACCTCCAGGAACTCAAGACAAACACAAACATGGATGATCACCGAGTGTTCATATGGTGACGTCCAAGTCTTGAGGACGGTCAAAAATGGGGTGTCTACACATAGCAATCCATATACATACATGTTAATAACTCATATCAAAATATGTAATAACACAAAGTTCTGTACATACAAGATCATTTGAGTCTAAGTCGGTCAACCCAAAGTTTATATACAAAAGTAATCTAATGTTTTCACCAATATTTGGGCTGACTCTTCAAAACCTTGACTGTTTCACACAAACTTCATTGAGGCTGGGTTTGGACCTCCCTTGGCTCACCTACAGACACATGAATAAGCGTGAGCGAAAGCCTAGTGAATAATATCAAATAAAGAAGATACACGAACGGTATTTAGAACAACATACATTAGACGGTCTTGGGCCCAATTCATATTTTTATCTAGTATATATATATATAAATATAGGTCAAGTGACTGTGGTTCCAAACACATCAAATGGCCTCGAGCCCAATTCATTCATATCCAATGGCCTTTGGCCCAATCGTTCCTGTCCGACGGCCTTTGGCCCAATCATTTGTGTCAACGGCCTTTGGCCCATTCATTCATGTCATACAACCTTTGGCCCATTCATTCATTCATTCATGTCAAACGGCCTTCGGCCCATTCATTCTTGTCATACGGCCTTTGGCCCATTCATTCATTCATTCATGTCAAACGGCTTTTGGCCCATTCATTCTTTCATTCATGTCAGACGGCCTTTGGCCCAACCATATGGCATAGCAAATATTTGTCCACAATTCAAATTAACAAACTTATAAGACTTAGAGGGAAATAAGCAATTGGACAAATAACGTACATCAAAATATCTTTATTAAGATATTACTCACAGTGTTCTGCCGGTGGATTCACCCTTGAGCTCGACCCTACACATTACATAACACATATGGGTAACAAACGATTCAATCCGTTCTTAATTCATACATCCCTCTTAGGCTTCATTCTTATCCTTTTAATTCATTCATAATACTCAATGCATGCCTAAGAGTACTTAGAAGTGAAAAAGAACGAAAAATGTAACACAGAACACTTTTACAAAATTTCTAAAACAGGGGTCCCTGCTCGACCGTGGGTTCCGCCGCTCGAGCGGACCCTCATGGTTTGCAAAAGTACTGGTTACCTTATTTTTACGCTCGAGCGTTAATTCAGACGCTCGAGCTGAAGGTCACACTACATGCCTCCCTGCTCGAGCGTGAATCTCCCCGCTCGAGCGGACATCCATGTCTGCAAAAAGTTCTAGGAGCTCGTATTTCACGCTCGAGCGGCGCTTTCCCCACTCGAGCGGACATACCAAATTTTGGGTTTTCCAAAACTATTCTTGAGGCTCAAATTCGATATTCAAAGGCTTTAAAGCTCGAATTAAGGTACCAAAAATAGGGAAATACATTATATATCATGAGTATACAAGCAATATGAGGTCAATTTCTCAAAATCATAATCCAATCCTCAATTCATCACGACAAAACACATAGCTTCAAAATTCAATTTCAATATACATATACCCATACTCCATAAACCCCTTGAATTATACATGCATGCTTATTTTTTACTCCAATTCCATTTTAAATGACACCATTGATGCTCACAACCATGAAAATCAACAAAACTATGCTTGCATATATGCTCTAATACTCATATTCCCATATTCAACTGGATACATGCTTGATTATACAAAATCATTGTGATTCAAAGTAATTTTATGCATGCATGTGCATTCTAACTTCATATTCAACTCAATCTTTGCCATGAGCTACCATACCACTTGAATTCCCAAAATTACATACTCAACTCATAAATTAAGAGTTGACTACTCACTTAGGAGCTTTAATCCTCACAATTGAAGTTAATCCTTGAGTTAATCTTCAAGATTTCCAAGCTTCAAGACCAAAGCTTCAATCCTTCCACCCTCTCTCTCTAACCGACCCTCATTCTCTCTCTTTAGAGTGACTTTTCAGCTTTGAGCTCAAAACAAGTGAATAGAAGTGTAATAGAGCCCCTTTTATAGTCTCTCACTTAATCAAATTAATTAAGGTTAATAATAGTGCTTAATTAATCGTTCTGAATCTAATTATTTTGACGCAAATAAATTTTCAATTAAATTTCACCATAGGCTCTAAAAATTACGCTAATCACCAAGGCGCAATCAATTTCGGTTTCTGTGGCCGATAAGGCCTTCAATCTAAATTCTAAAGCGTATAATCAAACAGATTTTCTTACGGTGAACCGATAAAAATTCAAAACCACATATATTTATATAAATGGCACTCAAAATCATAGCAAACACATAATCACAATCATAATTAGGATTAATTAGCACGATAAGGAACAGGGTTATCACATATATGTTCAAAAACTCTTAGGAAGTTGTACCCTTCTCAGTAATGTTCTCATGAGACAGAAAGAGAGAATGCCAAACATTATCTTGACAATTGTCAATAAGAATGTAACAGGGAATTTCTGCACACTCTGGGATCAGAATGTAATAAGGAATTTCTACTTAATCTCCCACTTATCAGTCAAAAAAAAAAAAACTTTCAAAAGAAACAAAATACAGAAATGAAAATTAAATTCACATAAAAGAGAAAGATTCAGTAGAAGTTATGAAGACAAATCTCATCTTGACAATTATCAATAATCTTTTTGACCCTCAAGACCTCAAAAATCTGACTCTCTTCTTCAATATCATCAGTCAATGCCTCACCTTTTCCATAACTATAATAGGTTAAAAAACAACCCAGAAATTAGAATTTTTTCTAGGAGGAATCTATGTGCTAATTCCAAGAATACTATGGCAAAGAAATAGTGAAATATAGGGAAGGAAAATAAACTCTTAAGATTCTCTCTCTCTCTCTCTCTCTCTCTCTCTCTCTTGTTTCACCTCTCAATCAATGCAACTTATTAACAGTAAACCTATTCAAATAAACAGTTCCAACATATTATTCAAAGAAAGGGACATCAAACTTTTACCTTGTTAGTTCTTTTTCTTCTTATTCTTCTTCTTCTCTTTCTTTGAAAGGCGAACCTACATTTAATAAGAACAAGTATCAGGAACAAGTATCACAAAACAGAATGTCAACTTCTATGTTAGTTGTATCGGTAAAAAATTGTAGTCTAAGAAGAAAGAAAGAAGAAAGAAGAAAGTTACAGAATATCATGATTTGCCTAGCATGTACAGCCACGTTCAAATGAAATTACTAGTATGCATGTAGCATTCTTTGTAATGCTTCAAGAATTAATTACCATAACAATTGAGTAAGTGATACTGATCCTAATGGTTTTGCATATGGATAAACCTAAATGCCGACAAGCATATGCCAGATAAGGAAAACTTAAGACATATATAGACAAAATGCATAATTTAACATCCCAAAAACACAGGAGAATAAGTTCAACATCCGGACCTAAAAGCAAATTAGGGTATAAGTAAATGCAGTCAGATAGTTACTGTACTTATCATTTTGCCTACATCCGATCAGTGCATGAAGAATATATCCGTACAAACATAATAACAGTCTAATTATGGACAAAGTCTAACCATAACTATCAGTTACCAAAAATATATAAATAAGAATACAACAAACTTCTACACAAAGAAAAGATACAATCATGAGACTTGTAGGATTACACAAAAAACACACAGAAGAATCACTCCAAAAAAGAAACAAAGGCCATATCCTTTGTAAACACAAACAAGAATCATTCCCTTTTCTTATTAAACAATCTAATTATGGACAAAGTCTAACTATAATTATCGGTTACTAAAAAGATAAAATGAGACTGCAAGAAACTTCTATACAAAGAATTGGATTTAGGATTCCATGAGACTGTAGCATGAGACAAAAGAATCACTCCAAAAAAGAATCACCACGTGTGCCATAAATCGTTCCCTTATCTTTTCTTTTCTGTTTTTACTAGCGATATAGGTACTTTTACTTTGTTAGTTCTTCTTGTTCTTGTTTTTGTTCTTCTCTTTCTTTGAAAGGTGAACCTAAATTTGCTAAGAACAAGAATATTAATTAATAAGGTATTTTATTGTCAAAAAGGCTTTGATTAAATGATTGCTCACCTCTTAGTATGAAAAGTATGAGATTGTTGTTGATGTGGCACTAGCTGAACAGTGGGATGACTACTAAGTGAATCCATAACCTATCATTCAATAAGAGGCTTAAGCTGTATAGTAGGTCTAGGCAGTTTAAAGTAATAACTAGTAGAAATAGTTATAGTTAAAATACCTGTTGCCTATGTAATAAGTTTGAGGGTGCAACAATTGGTCGCAAGGACAACTCAACCATATTTCTTCTTCCTATAGTTGATCACCAGAATAAATCGCGGATTGATACATATCCATTTACAAGTTCTGAAATCTGAAGAACATTTGATATAAAGTTACCTTGAATGAATGGATCAGAAGACCCTGTCTCAGAAGTTCTTGAAACACTTCTATTACAAAATAAGCAGAACCATAAAACTACAATGACAATCCCTACCAATGCCACGACTCCTGCAGCACCTCCCAATATGGCTACAAGAGTCGTTGACATTTAATTTGGGAGCCACTTAAGCTATAGAATTAAGTGGTATTTGGATATGAATTATTACACATGGAACCTGATAGGTAAAGGATATGGAATTTTTGATGTGACATATGATGTTTGATACAAAAAACTTACAACTCGTAACTAAACATACAATTCAAAATTCTATTAAAACACATAAAAAAAATTTAAAAATTCGGAAAATATTTTTTTTGAATATATAAAAATTAACGTTTATAAAAAATAAAATTTTTTTTGCACTGTTCCAGTCAATCGGTGGGACGACCGGTTAAGCGAAATTTGAAAAAAAAATTTCGAAAACCGCGCCTGAGACAGAGTGTTTTATGCAGAGTTTTGGAAACATGTTTTCAGAACTGTAACCAAACATAATACTTGAATGAAGGTGTAGAATCATGATTGCAAAACACAACCAAACCCAGCCTTTGTTTTTCTCCCTAATATAGGCTAAAAATAAGGAAATGGTAGGGAAATGATATGATACCATTAGATGGGCATATAAACAAGTGATTTTCCTGACTCATGGAATAATTTTTTTCGAATAATACGGGCATCTTCTACTATTTTTTAAAAAACGAAAGTAAAAATAAATGAAATAATGTGACTATAATTATTTCAGTTAATATAATATTTTTCATGAACAATTTACACATGATGAACTACAAAATAAACAAATTAAATTATCATAATAAAATTCATGATGGTCTCCACAAGCCCAACTAAGTGGTGCAATCCACGACCAATTTCATTTTGTAAAATCACAATAATCAAAAAACAGAAATTAAAAGTACCTCTCACTTGATTTTTTAAAAATTAATTTTTTTTTTCAATTTAATTAAATTATTTTTACTTAATAAGTTATAAATAAAAATATACCAAACAGTGTAACACAAATTTCCATATTAAAATAAATTATAAGCTGTTTCTATAATCTCCCCCAAACACCCCAGTGTCATTGTCATTGTACCTTTTATGTTGCGTGTTCTAACTTCTATTTGAACCAAAGTGACGAGACACTATTTAATGGTATGAGAGGTCAATTTGTGCTTGAATAATGTTGAGGGCCATTGTTGTTATCACATTAAAGAGTAGTTGTAGAGTCTTAGAACAAACAACTCATAATTTGTCCAGAATTTATAATGAATGACCAAGATTTATTCATTCTGTGATCCTACATCAACAAGTTTAAATATACAATCTAGATCTAGAAATTTGATCACTAATAAATAGACATATAGGTATAAAATATAATGTATACATTAGGACTTCATTTTTTTATTTTTATTTTTTTTTTAAGAAAAGCACCAGACTTTAAATTTGAGCATTTCAATAAATGAGCTGTAGAATTTAATGAAAATGATGAAAATGAGTCAAGTTAGCCATGGACTCGGACAGTGAGGTGGCTCTGTTTGGTTTTGTTTTGTTTTCAGAATCTTTTTTGAAAATCTTTTTTCTAAAAATATAATCATTATTTGATAAAATAAAAAATAAAAAATGAAAGATCTTGTTCAAAATGTTTGACTATATTTTTTTTGAGAAGCAAAATAATTTTTTTAAATTTAAAAATATTTTTTGACAGTTATTTTTGTCAAATTAGTTTACATTTTTTCAAATTGACGACTTTGTCTTTGAAATTAAATAATGGTATATTTAATTGTCCTTATTTAGAACAAGATTCAAAATTCAGAGTCAAATATATCACAATTGAAAAGTTATAAACCAAAATGACACAAATCCTAAACTGTAAGGACCTTTTTTTTTTATTTGCAAAGAAAAGGAAACTTTATTGATGAGAAGAGCAAAAACAAGTACCAAAATACATCAATAAAGGAGGGTAGTACAAAAAGTATCATACCTAACACTCTACAATCCCAACTAGGTTGGCACCAAGGAGGAAGCACAATCATCTATTAGCACTAAACTTACAGATTGGCGAGAAGCCAATCCAAAACAGAGAAACAAAACGAAAAACAGAAGAAAAAAAAAAAAAAAACCACTCAACCATACAGCCTTCCAAATCTGCCAACTCCTCTCCCAATAAACTCCAGGAATTAACACCCAAGATGGCCACAAACTCCTAGCAACACTAAGAAAATAACACCCAAGGAAGCCACAAACTGCACCAGGATTCCCTATGCACTCTATCAGATGAGCAATATAAAATGCACCCTTACACTAGCAACAGGCAGGAGAATACATCAGCAGACCAAAACCAAAACCATGGCTTCTATAGTCATATATCAGCTGTTGTATGCTTCCACACATCAGATCTCAGCAAATATATATATATATATATATATATAAAAAGTAAAGAGATGATTTTAATTAAATGCATTACCTATCTGTTTGACTGTTTGATTATATGTTCATGTTTTATGTTTAAACTGCAAATTGAAGGCCTTATCGGCGGCCGAGCCAGAAATTGATTAGTGTTTCATGATCAGTAGAATTTATGTGATTTAATGATGTATTTATCTGAAATGGGATTTAGTATGATTAAATTAGATTAAAATAAGCTAACTAAACAAGTTACCTTATTTACGGAAATGCCATTGTGAGTGGGCCCTTTATTATAACATATTTGAGCCTTATTAATCATTCAACAAAACATTTCTTCAGCTCATTCCCTTGAGCCATAGCCGACCAAGAGAGAGTGAGGAAGAGAGTTGAATTGTTCTAGAGAATTGGCTTAATAGACTTGAAGAGATTGTAGGAGATTTGCCTAATTGAACTTCTACACTTGTAATTGAAGGCCTAGGTAAGGAAATCAACCTCTTAATTGTGTCTTTAAGTTGATTCTTGCATGGTTCATGTCTAATTGAGGAGCCAAGTCATGATTTAGTTCTAATATGTCGTTTTGAGTTAGAATTTATGCATGCATGTGTTTATCCTTGCATAGTGAGGTTTGATTTCATGGAAATCTTGCATGCATGCTCATATTTTTACAATGGACCATGTTTTCATCTTGTTTTTGGAACAATTGGCTCATTAGAGCAAGTGTTTAAAGCTTGAAAGCGGTTTAAATTCATGCATGTTGAATTGAAGTTAAGTTCATGAAAATTGGTTTGAAACTGGATTTATTTGAACTACCTTTGGGCTTTGATTTTTACAATTGAGCTTTGAATCATGTTAAACTATGAGTTTTGAGGAGTTTTCTGGAAAATTAGCCCAAGGGGATTGGTTTTGATGCATTAAAACTTGGTTTTGAGCTTGAGGTTCAAATCTGGAAATTCCAGATTTTGAACTCACGCTCGAGCGGGGTGACTGGCGCTCGAGCGTGGAAATCGTGCTCCCAGCATTTTGTTCTGTTTTTAGGTCAGCTCGAGCGAGACCTTGTGTTTTACGCTCCAGCGGGTGTCGAACGCCCAATCGAGCGTGAATTTCATCTATCCAGCACTTTTGACTGTTTTGAATTATGCTCGAGCGGTTGAGTCTGCGCTCGAACGGAAACCTTTGTCTGCATTTCCGCTCGAGCGGAGTAATCGACGCTCGAGCTGGAACCCTGTTTTCGAAAAATGCTTTTAAAGTGCATCTTTGCATCCTCATTTCATCATAGGCATTCTTAGGCCTAGTTTAAGGCATCTTAATGAGGATATAGATGTAGAACCACACCGAGTCAAGATAGGGATTAAGTTATTATCTTTCCCAACTGTATAGCTTAGTGTGTGTTCAATCTGTAAACTATGTAGGGTTGGCGACTGGGGACGCACTCTAGCCTAACTATAGCCCGGAACTCTGTAAGTAACAACTGTGTAAAGATATGTTCAAAAATGATTATCTTCTGAACAATTGAACTGTACTGTTTCTGAATTGATACTGTTAATAGAATGAATATATATCCTCTATTCTGAACTGTATTGTGGTATCCTTAGCAACTACTGTTACTGACTGCTACTGTTACAGAGATCTCTGTCGGTTCCCTTGTTGGAACCACTACTGTTTACTGATTGATGGCCATCATTGACTGTTCGGTCTTTCAAGACCTACTGTTTACTGTACTGTTACGCTAATGGATGTACCACATATGACTGTACTGACTGAACGACTGGAATACTGATTTAATGAACTGTTTTCATTACTGTAAGGACATTCATTCTAAACCTCTTTATGCATTATGTTATTCACCGGACTTTAGCTCACTGCTCATATATATATGTAGGTGGACAGGCACCAGACCGTGGCTAGAAGCGTCGGGGTAAGCTCCAGTTTTGTCAAGCCAACCACTGTGCCTCACTGCGAGGTTCCGAGCTTGCCAAGCTATGGTTTAGAGGTGTTTTAATTTTCCCTCGTCTATCTCTGTAACTGTTTTGTTAACTGTATACATTGTATAGACTGTTATTGTACTGTTTAATAGGGATTAGGTCCCTGATCTGAATGATTATAAATGTTGTACATGCTGTTCTGCACTGTGTGTATATATATATGTATGCATGAAAAGTCTTTTTGGCATACAGACTGTCACAGCTCATTGGACATTGTTTATTTACTGTATTGGCTTCCGCCAGACCCCTGTACTCTGTTTTACTGTATTACTATTAAGCAAGCATTCAGTAATCTCGGATTACTGGCCGGTTACGGTACTAAACCCATATGGACGGGTTTGGGTTGTGACAGAGTGGTATTAGAGCGATACTTAACCACGAGTTATACCGCACACACGTGTCCAAATGAGCTATAGGATGTCCTAAAAAAGCGATTAGGGCATTGCATGAACTTGTTAAAGTATGTGTGACAATGACATGACTGAATATATGCTAATGTGATAAATTGTTTAAGTATACAACTGCCTATGTTAATAATTGCTATAACTGCTTATAGTGAAATGGATAATACAAGAACTGCAAATGAATCTGAATCCTCATCCTCTAAGGCAAGAATGGCAAGACTGGAGAGAATGATGGAACTCATAACTGAGAGATTAGGGCAACAACAGAACCCACAGCCCCCACCTCCTCTAGTACAGCCAGAGCCACCTGTTAATGATGATATAATTGCACTAACACATAAGTTTAGCAAGATGAAACCGCCATCCTTTCAGGGAGGCCTGGAACCGTTAAAAGCTGAAGCATGGGTCCTTGAGACAGAAAAGTTACTTGAAGTGTTTTCGTGCTCTGAAGCGCATAAAGTCCTGTTAGCTACTTTTACCTTGCAAGAAGAGGCCAGGAGGTGGTGGATACTTATCCGCGATGACAACACTGTAATGACTTGGGCTCAATTCAAAAGAGCCTTCTTTGAAAAGTATTTCCCTCAGTGTGTCAGGGACAGAAAAGTAACTGAATTTGAACAGTTGAGACAGGACACAATGTCCGTTACTGAATATGAAACAAAGTTCACCGAGCTTGCTAGATATGCACCATACATGGTGGACACTGATTATAAGAAGGCCAGAAAGTTTGAAGGCGGCCTTAATGTCGCAATACTCGACATAATTAATGTTTTGAAACTACTGAATTGTGTAAATGTTCTTGACCGAGCCTTGATTGCTGAATCGAACATCGAGGCACTGAAAACTGAAGCACCAGCGTCTGAATGGCGTGGTAAAAGGCAGGGTTTTATATTCAAGAAAGGCAAGCATAACCCATTGAATAAGAAACAGAATACGGGGTCAACAACTAGCCCCAGCCAAGGGAGTGGCTTCATACCGCCCTGTTCTGAGTGTGGCAGGAAGCACAAAGGGGTCTGTTACAAAATATCTAGAGCCTGTTACAGGTGTGGCAAGGTGGGCCACATGGTTAAATACTGCCCCTCTGCTCCACAAACCAATAGTAAAGCTGCACCAAGCATGGCAGCATCAACTGCTGCACCAAAATTGAACCCCAAAGCTACTGGGAAAGAGCCCATGAGGCAGGGCCGAGTGTTCGCCCTAGTACCAGGAGATGTGCAGAATACCGAGACCGTTGTGTCAGATATTCTCTCTATTTGTACTCAAAATGCTTATGTACTGATTGATTCGGGGTCTACGCATTCATATGTGTCGTATGCTTTTTTGCGAAAACTGAATAGACCATTAGAACCCATGAATTATCTGTTAGCTGTATCATCACCCGTTGGAGAATCCATGACTTGTGCATATATGTACCCTGCTTGTGAAATTATTGTTGGAGATGCACATTTGTATATTGATTTACTGCCACTAAACATTGATCATTTTGACGTAATATTGGGAATGGACTAGTTAACGAAATACCATACTACTATAGACTGTGTAATGAAACAAGTAGTTTTCTGTCCACCTGGTTTACTCGAATTTGTGTTTAATAGAAGTGGAGTAGTACCCCCTCCGTATTTGATTTCATCTGTGAAAGCTTATAAATTGATTAAGAAGGGATGTAAAGGGTATCTGTGTTCTGTATTGACTGTATCTACTGATAATAATGCTAATGTGAACAGTATTCCCATAGTCAGAGAATTCCCAGATGTTTTTCTAGATAATCTGCAAGGGGATTTGATTGACAAGGAGATTGAATTCACCGTTGATGTGATTTCGGGTACCCAGCCAGTATCTAAAGCTCCTTACCGAATGGCTCCGACTGAATTGAAAGAATTGAAAGTGCAACTGCGGGAACTGTTAGATAAGAAGTTCATCAGGCCCAGTACTTCACCGTGGGGCGCACCTGTTTTGTTTGTGAAAAAAAAAGACGGCTCACTGAGACTGTGTATTGACTACCGTGAACTGAACAAGGTAACTGTGAAAAATAAATACCCATTGCCGCGTATTGATGACTTATTCGATCAGTTACAGGGTGCTCAAGTGTTCTCTAAGATCAACCTCAGATCAGGATACCATCAGTTGAAAGTTAAACCAGAAGACATTGACAAAACTACTTTTCGAACGAGGTATGGACATTATGAATTTTTAGTTATGCCTTTCGGAGTTACCAATGCACATGCTGCATTTGTGGACCTCATGAACAAAATCTTTAAACCATACCTTGATGACTTTATTGCTGTATTCATTGATGACATACTGATTTACTCCAAAAGTATAGAAGAATATGAACATCATCTGAGACTTGCCCTACAGACCCTAAGAGAATATAAACTTTATGCTAAACTGTCTAAATGTGAATTTTGGCTTGATCATGTTATGTTTTTGGGGTATGTTGTTAGCAAAGATGGAATTTCAGTTGATCCACAGAAAGTTGAAGCGGTAGTAAACTGGCTTAGACCAACAAATGTGACAGAAGTCCGAAGCTTTTTGGGTTTGGCTGGATATTATAGAAGATTTGTCAAAGATTTCTCCAAAATTGCCTTACCATTGACTCAGTTAACTCAGAGGGGGATATCATTTGACTGGACTGACCAAAGGGAATCAGCATTCCAAGAGTTGAAAACTCGACTTGTAACTGCACCGATTCTTACCCTACCTTTAGAATGGGAGAGTTATTGCTTATGTTTCCCGACAACTGAGACCGCACGAAAAGAATTACCCAACCCATGACTTGGAACTTGCCGCAGTGGTATTTGCATTGAAAATCTGGCGTCACTATCTGTATGGGGCGACATGTGAGGTGTATACAGATCACAAGAGTCTGAAATATTTCTTCACACAGAAAGAACTGAACATGAGACAGCGGAGATGACTAGAACTGATTAAAGACTATGACCTACAGATTTTGTACCATCCGGGAAAAGCCAACACCGTTGCCGATGCACTGAGCCGGGAATCGATTGGAAATTTAGCCTGTTTGCTCACCGGACAGAAAGAATTGCTTTGTGACCTTGAAAAATCTAAAATTGAAATTGTTTTGTGAGAACAAGGTGGAACAATAGCTGTTATTTCTGCTCAACCGGCACTGATTGAAGAAATTAAAGAGAAACAACAATCGGATGACTTCTTGAAGAGGATCATCGAAGAAAGGGAAACTAAACCAAGACCGGGTTTCAAATTTGAAAATAATGTACTGAAATTTCAAGAAAGACTGTGTGTACCGAATGACACTGAACTGAAAAGAAGAGTTCTACAAGAAGGCCACAATTCAAAACTGTCTATCCATCCAGGGAACACGAAAATGTACCAAGATCTGAAATTAAATTTCTGGTGGCCAGGAATGAAGAAAGAGATTGCTGATTTTGTATCGAAATGTCTTCATTGCCAACAAGTTAAAGTCAAACATCAACAACCCGCCAGCTAATTGCAGCCCTTACCCATACCGGAGTGGAAATGGGAACATATCACCATGGATTTTATTGTGGGATTGTCTCGGTCCAGTAAAGGTATGGACTCAATTTGGGTTATTGTTGATAGACTGACTAAATCTGCTCATTTCTTATCTATTAAGACAATTTATAATGCGGACAAATTGGCTATACTCTATATTGATGAAATTGTTAGACTGCATGGAGTGCCTGTGTCCATTGTTTCTGACAGGGATTCGAAGTTTACATCGAGATTTTGGCAAAGCTTACAAACTGCATTGGGTACTGAATTGAGACTGAGTAGTGCTTATCATCCTCAGACAGATGGCCAGTCAGAAAGGACCATCCAGACTCTGGAGGATTTACTGAGAATGTGTGTTATTGATTTTCAAGGAAACTGGGAAAGTCATTTGCCCTTAGCCGAATTCGCCTATAACAACAATTATTATTCAAGTATTGGTATGGCGCCTTTCGAGGCATTGTATGGCAGAAAATATAGGTCTCCGATTTGCTGGGCAGAAGTTGGAGATGGGCCTTTGCTTGGGCCCGAGATTGTATATGAAATGACTGAGAAAGTAAAACTGATACAACAGAGATTGAAAACCGCACAGAGCAGGTAGAAAAGTTATGCTGATGTCAGAAGACGAGACAGAGAATATGAAGTAGGTGATCACGTGTTTGTGAAAGTGACACCGATGAAAGGCCAGACTCGTTTTGGAGTCAAAGGCAAGTTAGCGCCAAGATATGTCGGAAAATCAATCCGGTGGCGTATCAAGTTGCGCTTCCTCCTGAAATGGAGCATATGCACAACGTCTTTCACATTTCTATGTTGAGGGATTACCTCCGGGATCCTTTCCATGTGATAGAGCCTACTCGTGTAGTGCTGAGTGATGACTACACTTACGAGGAACGGCCTATTCAGATTGTAAACAGACGGATCAAGAAGTTAAGAAACAAAGAGATCCCGTTAGTGAAAGTCGATTGGCAAAACCATGGTGGCGTGTATGCCACTTGGGAAAGGGAAGATGACATGGCTAAAAGATATCCTGAACTGTTTCCACTGAATCCTGTTTTCTTTCAAAACGAAGGTAACTCGAGTTTAGAGGACTAAACTCTTTTTAAGGAGGGGAGACTGTAACAACCCTCACCACTGTCTACCGATAAACTACCGATTACTGCTAAACTGAGACTGATTATGAAAAGTAATTGAACTGATTGAAATACTGAACTGATTGACTGAAATTTGAAACTGATTGATTGACTGTATCTGTTTAAATGCATTACCTATCTGTTTGACTGTTTGATTATCTGTTCATGTTTTATGTTTAAACTGCAAATTGAAGGCCTTATCGGCGGCCGAGCCAGAAATTGATTAGTGTTTCATAATCAGTAGAATTTATGTGATTTAATGATGTATTTATCTGAAATGGGATTTAGTATGATTAAATTAAATTAAAATAAGCTAACTAAACAAGTTACCTTATTTACGGAAATGCCATTGTGAGTGGGCCCTTTATTATAATATATTTGAGCCTTATTAATCATTCAACAAAAACATTTCTTCAGCTCATTCCCTTGAGCCATAGCCGACCAAGAGAGAGTGAGGAAGAAAGTTGAATTGTTCTAGAGAATTGGCTTAATAGACTTGAAGAGATTGTAGGAGTTTTGCCTAATTGAACTTTTACACTTGTAATTGAAGGCCTAGGTAAGGAATTCAACCTCTTAATTGTGTCTTTAAGTTGATTCTTGCATGGTTCATGTCTAATTGAGGAGCCAAGTCATGATTTAGTTCTAATATGTCATTTTGAGTTAGAATTCATGCATGCATGTGTTTATCCTTGCATAGTGAGGTTTGATTTCATGGAAATCTTGCATGCATGCTCATATTTTTACAATGGACCATGTTTTCATCTTGTTTTTGGAACAATTGGCTCATTAGAGCAAGTGTTTAAAGCTTGAAAGCGGTTTAAATTCATGCATGTTGCATTGAAGTTAAGTTCATGAAAATTGGTTTGAAATTGGATTTATTTGAACTACCTTTGGGCTTTGATTTTTACAATTGAGCTTTGAATCATGTTAAACTATGAGTTTTGAGGAGTTTTCTGAAAAATTAGCCCAAGGGGGTTGGTTTTGATGCATTAAAACTTGGTTTTGAGCTTGAGGTTCAAATCTGGGAATTCCAGATTTTGAACTCACGCTCGAGCGGGGTGACTGGCGTTCGAGCGTGGAAATTGTGTTCCCAACATTTTGTTCTGTTTTTAGGTCAGCTCGAGCGGGGTAATTTACGCTCGAGCGAGACCTTGTGTTTTACGCTCGAGCGGGTGTCGAGTGCCCAATCGAGCGTGAATTTCACCTATCCAACACTTTTGACTGTTTTGAATTACGCTCGAGCGGTTGAGTCTGCGCTCGAGCAGAAACCTTTGTCTGCATTTCCGCTCGAGTGGAGTAATCGACGCTCGAGCTGGAACCATGTTTTCGGAAAATGCTTTTAAAGTGCATCTTTGCATCCTCATTTCATCCTAGGCATTCTTAAGCCTAGTTTAAGGCATCTTAATGAGGATATAGATGTAGAACCACACCGAGTCAAGATAGGGATTAAGTTATTATCTTTCCTAACTGTGTAGCTTAGTGTGTGTTCAATCTGTAAACTGTGTAGGGTTGGCGATTGGGGATGCGCTCTAGCCTAACTATAGCTCGGAACTCTGTGAGTAACAACTGTGTAAAGATATGTTCAAAAATGATTATCTTCTGAACAATTGAACTGTACTGTTTCTGAATTGATACTGTTAATAGAATGAATGTATGTTCTCTATTCTAAACTAAATTGTGGCATTCTTAACAACTACTGTTACTGACTGTTACTGTTACAGAGATCTCTGTCGGTTCCTTTGTTGGAACCACTACTGTTTACTGATTGATGGCCATCATTGACTGTTCGGTCTTTCAAGACCTACTGTTTACTGTACTGTTATGCTAATGGATGTACCACATATGACTGTACTGACTGAACGACTGAAATACTGATTTAATAAACTGTTTTCATTACTGTAAGGACATTCATTCTAAACCTCTTTACGCATTATGTTATTTACTGGGTTTTAGCTCACTGCTCATATATATATGTAGGTGTACAGGCACCAGACCGCGGCTAAAAGCGTCAGGGTAAGCTCCAGTTTTGTTAAGCCAACCATTGTGCCTCACTGCGAGGTTTCGAGCCTGCCAAGCTATGGCTTAGGGGTGTTTTAATTTTCCCCCGTCTGTCTCTGTAACTGTTTTGTTAACTGTATAGACTGTTACTGTACTGTTTAATAGGGATTAGGTCCCTGATCTGAATGATTATAAATGTTGTACATGCTATTCTGCACTATGTGTATATATATATGTATGTATGAAAAGTCTTTTTGGCATACAGACTGTCACAGCTCATTGGATATTGTTTATTTGCTGTATTGGTTTCCGCCAGGCCCTCGTACTCTGTTTTACTGTATTACTGTTAAGCAGGCCTTCGGTAATCTCAGATTACTGGCCGGTTACGGTGCTAAACCCATAGGGGCGGGTTTGGGTCGTGACACTTACCTTTTAGTCTAGTGGGTATTCGTTTATTGTACAGTACCCCAGACGCACTTTTCCACTTACACTATCCTGCCTTAATCCTATGGACCACATCCGCATCAATCTCCTCCGCTGTTGAGATAATCGACCCTAAATAACGAAAATGTTCACTCTTAGACAATTCTTGGTTCTCAATCTTCACTTCTCTTCTGTCTTTATTGTTGTTGTTACTAAATTTACACTCCATGTACTTTGTCTTAGTTCTGCTTATCCGGAATCTTTTTGATTCAAGAGCTTTTCTTCAAATCTCCAACTTTGTATTAACTCCTTCTCTAGTCTCATCCACTAGAACGATATCGTCTGTAAAAAGCATACACCATGGCACGTCATCCTGAATATTTCTTGTCAACTCATTCATAACTAAAGCAAAAAGATAAGGGCTTAAGGTAGATCCTTGGTGTAACCCAACAGTGATAGGAAATTTATTTGTCTCTCCAGCAGGCGATCTAATAGTGGTCACCACCCCTTCATACATGTCCCTAATCACACAAACGTAACATTTTGTCACCATTTTCTTCTCTAACACCCACCATATTATATATTGAGGCACTCTATCATATGTTTTCTCAAGGTCGATAAACACCATATGAATGTCTCTTTTCTTTTCTCTAAACTTTTCTATTACTCTACTCAAAAGATAAATCGCTTCCATTGTTGACCTGCCAGTCATAAACCCAAATTAATTCTTTGATACCTCTGTTATATCTCGCAATCGGCGTTCCATCACCCTCTCCCACACTTTCATTATATGACACGTTAACTTGATTCCTCTATAGTTGTTGTAATTCTGGATATCTCATTTATTGTTATATATTGGCACTAAAATACTCTTCTTCCACTCATCTGGCATGTTCCTAGTCAACAAAATTTTGCTAAACAACCTAGTCAACCAAGCAACCCCCTTTTTACCCAAGCAATTCCAAGCTTCAATAAGGATATCATCGGGTCCTAAAGCCTTATTTGATTTCATCTTCTTAAGTGCAATCTCCACTTCAAAGTTCCTAATCTTACGATAAAACCTATAGTCTTGGTTTACCATATTACTGGCCATTTCTCCCCCTATTGTCGCACTTCCATGTTCCTTATTTAATAGTTTCTCAAAATAGTTCTTCTATCTTTCCTTAATCTCTTCATCCTTCACCGATACCTTAGAATCCTCACTCTTGATGCACTTAACTTGATTAAAATCTCTTGTATTCCTCTCTCGTATCTTAGCAAGTTTGTATACCATCTTCTCTTCCTCTTTACTATCCAGTCTAGTATATAGGTCATCATAAGCTTTCAACTTCGCCTCACTCACTGCTTTTTTGACCTCCTCATTAGCCAATCTATAGCTATTAAGGTTTTCCTAAGTCTTATCGTTTTGTCACTTTTTAAAGCACTTTTTTTTTTGTCTTAACTACCGTTTGAACCTCTTCCCTTCATTACAAAGTTTTCCTAGAGCTGGGTCCCGTCCTTTTCGACTCTCCAAGCACTTCCCTTGAGATTCTCTTCATACAATTGGCCATCGAGATTCCACATAGTGTTAGCATCATTTTCCAAGTTCCAAGTACCTTCCTTATCCATTTTATTCTTAAAAATTTCTAGTTTATCCCATTTTAGGTTCTACCATCTCGTTCTACGACGCCCACTATCCTTTCTAGCTTGGTATTGCTCTCTAAAACATAAATTTAGTACGAAAATCCAATGTTGAGAGGTCAGGCTCTCTCCAGTAATCATGTTACAATCATTGTATTTTAGGCGGTCCACTTTCCTCACTAAGAAGTAATTTATTTGGCTCTTAACTAACCCACTCTTAAAAGTTATCAAATGTTCATCTCTCTTCTTATACATAGTATTGGCTACCACCAGGTCAGGAGTCAACGTAAAATCTAAGATACTCTCTCCAACCTTATTTCTATTACCAAAACCGTATTCACCATGCACCATTTCATAACCTAGTTTATCTATGCCTACATGGCCATTAAAATCTCCATCTATAACCAAGTTCTCTCCTACGGGTATCTCTTGTAAGATCTCATCCATTTGCTCTCAAAAATCCCTCTTAGTCTGATCATCTAATCCTACTTGAGGGGCGTATGCACTAATAACGTTCACTATATTCCCTTCAATAACTAGTTTAACTAACATAATCCTATCTCCTTTTCTAATGACCGCCACTACATTCTCCACCAGACCGTTGGCAATTATGATTCCTACCCCATTCATGCGTCTGTCTTTACCACTATAATACAGTTTAAAACCGGTATCCTCAATTTACCTAGCTTTCTTACCCGTCCACTAGTTTCTTGTACGTAAGCTATACTAACTCTTCTCCTAATCATAACATCTACCAATTCCATCGTCTTATCAGTTAAGGTTCCTATATTCCAAGTGGCTACCCTAAACCTGTATTCTTGAATTAGCTTCTTTACTTGTGCTTGTCTAGGAAAACATGGGAACCTTTGCCCATTTTTCACCGCACCTAGGCGTCGATGCAGCGCCCCTTGCTCACTTTTCGAAACACCCGGAGGCAGACACAATGCGTTACTTGAGGGTAACGACCTAGCATTTAAACGATTCAAAGTAGGATTCATGTTCATAAGAGATCCGAATGACTTTTTTTTTTTTATGTGTTGGCTGTCGGCTACCTAACACACAACCCTTCTCCTTAACCTGGGCTTGGGACCGGCAGAGTTGTTAACAACCCCGGCAGAGTTAACATGCCACCACCACATCATACCAAATTAAAACCACCACTTATGCCTCTATTTCCATCACAAGTATTACTTTCACAACCATCAAAATTATCATAATCTAGACAATTTTAGTTGTTACTAGTTTGATAAATAATTTTTTTTATTTCATTAGTTTAATATGTAGAAATCAAGTCATATAATGTAGGAGAGAAGTAAGTCATGGCTCAAATGAGTAGTAGTTGATGGTAAAAGTTTGGGATTTGATTTTTTATTATTTAAAATATATAAAAGAAATACTTTAAGAAGTATTTTAAATTAAAAATGTGTAGATTATCATTTTAGATTTGATTCACAAATTTTAGGTCATGCTTGGCTCCATAGGTGGGGAATTGGATTAGCAGTCCTCTAGGTCTTACATAATTCATATTTGATTGATAAAAATAAAAGGGAATTAGTAGTCCATGGGACTATGAATACTATATACTCAATTCAAAAAAATAAAATAAAATGAGACTATGAATAACTCACATAGTGAGATTAACTTTTCCACGGGAGATGTGGAATTGCTAATCCAATCTTATGAGAGTGGGTGTGAAAAGACAATTTTGTTATTACAACACAAAAATAACAAAGATAATTATTATACAATTGAAGGTGTTTATGTAATTTTATAGATTTAATCCCAACAAATTATTACAACAATACTATTACACGAACAAACACATTTATCATACATCTCTAAACTAATATCACCATATTAACATAATTCGCCAAACAAACGAGATCTGAAATTTAGAACAATTTTCTATGTATTTTTCTTAGTACAAATATTGCTAAAGTGGGGGTAAAATGTAATACAATAACTTCCGTTAACATCTATTTGAAATTCTTATATGCTTATCTGTGGATATTGTGGTTATACATATCTGTTGTAGAATGTGGATATAGCTTATTTGCTTATCTGAGAATGTGGATATTGTTGTTATACATATCTGTCGAGAATGTGGTTAGTGCTTATATGCCTATCCGTTAAAAAGGAAAAAATAAAAGGTAACTTGGACTCATAAGTCGTATGACATAAATATGTGATTTATGTGAATGTATCAGTGTTGGCCATCTATCAATTGCTAATCTTTTAGTCATTGTTCATGGTTGGTTTAGTATATTTCTACTGGGCTGTGACTCACCCTATATGGGAATATCATTTTCAGGTACAGGTAGCATGCCACCTCCAAGGACATAGCTTGGGAGGCTAGAGGCGGGCACACTTTTGTTGTTTTACTTTTTGATGTATTACATGTAAATTCAAGCCAAGGGCTTAATATGTATGAGTTAGTACTCTTTTGTTGTAACCAAGTGTTAACTTGGAAAGCTGTAAGCCCTTAGGGCATTTGCTTTTGTTGTTAACATGTAATACTTATGTAATGGAATTCTGATAAATGGAAGGACGTGGTTATTACATATGTCAATGCATATCTTTATTGATGGGTTTAATGTTGTTAATTTGAGGGTGTTACAGGGTGTGAAAAGACAATTTTGTTATTACAACACAAAAATAACAAAGATAATTATTATACAATTGAAGGTGTTTATGTAATTTTATAGATTTAATCCTAACAAATTATTACAACAACACTATTACACAAACAAACATATTTATCATGCATCTTTAAACTAATATCACCATATTAACATAATCCGCCAAACAAACGAGATCTGAAATTTAGAACAATTTTCTATGTATTTTTCTTAGTACAAATATTGCTAAAGTGGGGGTAAAATGTAATACAATAACTTCCGTTAACATCTATTTGAAATTTTGTGTTGTTTTGAAATGTATATTAGTTTTTTGATTTTTTTTTAAACGTATAAAAAAATGGAGAGATGATGTGACCTAAAAAATAAAAATAAAAAACTAAAAAACAATCCAAAAAAAAAAAAAGAAGCCAAAGTTGCCAAAATGGGCCTTTGATAGGGGTGGTTTTTATTATTTTAGAAATGTAAAGGACATTAGCTGTAATTTGATAAGCCACAAGGGTCTGGATTTAATTTTACAATTTTCTTCCCTCTCCAGAAAAGTAAACGAGAGAGAAACACAGAAGAGATTTCAATCTCTCCCTTAAATTTTTCTTCCTCTTTCTCTCACTAGTTTTTTGAGCCGTGGACTCGAGCAATTGTTCCTCTACTAGTTTCCCGAAGCTTAAATCTGTTTGTTATTTCAGTTTTTTCGCCCAAAAATGGAAATTTTCTGGTAATTATCAAGTGACAGTTGAACAGCAAAGAACTAGTTTCACTTCCATGAGTCTCTGGTGTCCTTAAAGCTCGAGAATTTCGGTGAAACATCTCATTCTGTGTCCTATTTCATTTCCACAGAGAAGATTAAATTCAAAATTTTAACCGTTGGGTTGCACTGTTTTCGCCGGCGGCCAGTTTTCCTGTAGCATCGGCGACTAGTATTTCAGATACTTCGTTGTTCTCTGAGCTCAGAGATGATTTTGAGTTATGAGTATTGCTAATTAGCTTGTTTTTTAATCTGGGTTTGGGTCAGAACTTGATTACACTCTGGTTGGTAGGTGGGAAAATAGAAAAAAGCAAGGTTGACTGGTGGATAGATAGATAGAAAGAGCTCAATGAGTCGAAACCCAACATTCCTCAACTTTTTGAATATAAATTAGTACCAATTTCATCATCCATGAATGACTCCACAGCTTCAGGGAATCAAATTGTCCCTCCAAAACCAGAAAAGAAGAAGCGAAATCTCCCCGGAATGCCAGGTAAAAAAAATCACTGATTGATTATAAGAATTTTTTTTTTTGTTTCCTTCAATTGAATTTATGTATGATTTTTTTTATATATAATTTTCATTTTCAGATCCAGATTCTGAGGTGATTGCTCTGTCTCCGAAGAGTTTACTAGCTACCAATCGATTTGTATGTGAAATCTGCAGCAAAGGGTTTCAGAGAGACCAGAATTTACAGCTCCATAGGAGAGGACACAATCTTCCATGGAAGCTTCGTCAGAAATCAAGCAAAGAGGTTAGAAAGCGAGTCTATGTGTGTCCCGAGACGTCCTGTGTTCACCACGATCCTTCGCGAGCACTCGGCGATCTCACGGGGATTAAAAAGCATTTCTGCAGAAAACATGGCGAGAAGAAATGGAAATGTGACAAGTGTTCAAAGAAATACGCGGTTCAGTCTGATTGGAAGGCTCATTCGAAGGTTTGTGGAACTAAAGAGTACAAATGCGATTGTGGGACTCTGTTTTCAAGGTGGTGGTTGTTGAATTGAATCCTCTGTTTTTTTTGTTTCCTCTGTCTTCAGTGTTTTGGGTTTTCTGAAATTGCTTCTGTTTTGGTTGTTTTGAAGGAGGGATAGCTTTATCACACACAGAGCTTTCTGTGATGCCTTAGCTGAGGAGAGTACTAAAGCAGTGGCACCTCATGAGGACTCGAAAATTGATATTGTTGCTTCATCGCCACCATCGCTACGACCAACAGCTGAGATATCCTCTGTTTTGCCCATTCAAAATTCAGGTATTTGCGGCAATATTTTTGGAAATTTTGCTATTTTTAGTTTGGGTTTTGTCTGATGCGTTTTAGCTGAGTAAAGAAACAAAAAACTTAACTTTGGAGTTAAGTTGTTTTTTGTCATTTACTGATCTTTGTTCTGTTCTGTTTATCCATAAGACTATACTGATCTGAGATTTTGTAAGACATGAACTAGAAAACAAGAAATACAAGTTTTTTTAGAGGAGAGCTAATGCAAATAGATTCAAAAGCTAAAAAAGAGAGTGGAGTGGATATTGTGAAAGGAGACTATTATTGATTCTCTTTTTACCTCAAATATTGTTCTTTTATGAGAAAAGCCCAACTTTTCTATGAATAATGTCTCTTGAGTGAAGTGGATTATTATTGATTCTCACTTTACCTCAAATATTGTTCTTTAATTTCTATAGATATTATATAATTGATCCTTTTCTATTTATTTTGCTTTTGAATGTTTCTATTTTTCCAGAGTTTCGAGAAAATCCAAATCCGACCCAGATCTTAGATGATGCACCGGTAAGCTGTGGCAATACTAGCAGCTCGAGCAGCAATGGAAGTACAAGCAGTAGTGTATTTGGTAGCTTGTTTGCATCTTCAACAAATTTACAACCTCAACCAGCTGGATTTACCAACTTAATCCGATCCATGTCTCATCCTGAACGAGTACCTGACCTCACACCATCTTCATCCACTGAACCTGTTTCTCTGTGTCTCAACACCAATCATGGGTCTTCAATTTTCGGCACTGCAGGGCAAGAACTCGAGCAGTATGCTCCACTACCCCACCCAGCGATGTCTGCGACAGCATTGCTTCAGAAAGCTGCTCAGATGGGGGCAGCTGTAACAAATTCATCGTCGCTGAGAGGGTTTGGGATTGCTTCATTGACCTCTTCGGGAGAGCAGCACTGGGATCGGAGGCAGATTCAGCCAGAGAGTGGCTCTGATTGGAAGGAATTGATGTTGGGGACCCAGTCTGTGTTTGGTCCCAAGCAAACGATCCTTGATCTTCTTGGGTTGGGGATGGCTGCCGGTAGCAGCCCCACTAGTGGTCTATCGGCCCTAATGACCTCCATTGGTGGCGGCGGCGGCGGCTTTGATATGGCCACCGCAACAGCAGCAACATATGGTGGTGGAGAATTCAGCGGCAAAGACATGGAAAGAAGGTCATGACAAATTGATGCTGCAGATGTAAGATATGTAATATTTATGACCAGTAATGCCCTTACGGAGGCAAGCATTAAACCTGAGGCAGTAATAGGCCCATGGTTCGGAATCCTTCCTATTGTGTAATGAGGATATGGCTGTATTTTGTCTAGACGGCAGGCGGGCCGGGGGGGAGAGAAAGAAGAAAGAAATGAGTGGAAAGCAGTGAATTATTGTGAATGTGTGAGATTGTAAAGCTAGAAAATGTAACAAGAAGAATCTGTATATGGCAAGTGAATCTGGATATGTCTACCAAAGACGGAAGAGGAAGGGATGAATTTACGCTATTCAAATTGAAGCCTTTTGGTTTAGAAAATAGAAGGGTTTTAGTTGAATTTCCCGTAGGATGAGGATGAAGTGGATTTTGGGTCGATGATAGAAGGAAAACATCTTGAATTTTGGTTTTTTATTCAGCTTAGGTACACTGGAACCAGTTAGCCTCGAACCAACTTGATTATTTATGAATAAATTTGTAATTTTGACCACAATAATATATATGTTTGTGTTGTGTTTATATCTTTGTCGTGAAATACTAGAATAATGGTGTACGGGGAGGAAATAATTCTCCTCGTATAATCCTGTTGACCAAGTCCACGCTCCTCCGTACGACGTCACTTTGTCACCTGAAAACACATATCTAGTCAACTTTTCAGAAAAATGATTCCGTATTGCATACAGATTCTCCTTGGGAAGGAAAGTCCAGGGAACATAAGTTTCCAGAAAATGATAACGAAATTTTGATATATTTAAATTTCGAAAAAAAAAATGTTAGAAGTCTCAATTTTTTTTTAATCAAACATTGATATGGGTGTGTATCCACACTCTTGTAAATGTTTGATAAGAAAATTGATAGAAAATTTTTAATCCGTCATTTTGTACTGTGATGTAAAGTTTGAGTGAATCTCATTCCTTGTATGGGAAAAGGCTAATTTAGTAATTTTTTGATTATTTAACTAAAATATGAGTTAAAAAAAATTAATATGTTTGGGATAATTTTTTAGTTTTTTATGAAAAGATGTACAAAAAGTAGAGAGAAAAAAGAATTTTTGATTTTTTGATATGAGTTGTTAACTTTTTTATTTTTTTAATGATTTTTTAACTTTTTAATTAAAAAAATTACTTGTCAAACAAGGCCTCAATCATTGACTTTACATTACTATGCTTGGTTTTCCTTTTCAAAAAAACACTTTTCAAAAAATTCTACTTTCTTATTTTTCGTATTTTTTTGTTTTTATTGAATTTTTTTTAATATTTTAAGCAAATTTTAAAATTTTTAGATATACCTAACTTAGATGTATCTAAAAAGTAAAAAATTTGTGAAGAAAACCTTTTAAAAATTCACTAAATACCCAAAATATAAAAAAAATACGACAATTCAATACATTTTTTTTTGTATTTTTATGTATTTATTAATTTTTTAAAATATTTTTTCACAAATTTTTTACTTTTTAGATACATCTAAGTACGGTGTATCTAAAAAGTAAAAAAAATGTTTAAATTTTAAAAATATTCACTAAAAATAAAAAAATACGAAAACCAAAAAACTTAATTTTTAAAAAATTTAATTCAAAAAATTCAAACCAAACATACTGATTGGCATTTTATTTTATTTTTTTTTGTTAATGATTCCCAAGAGAGAACGGTAATGTTCATCATGTATAAGACAACAAACTAGAAAATTTATCCGGCGGGGTTATTTTAAAGGGGAATTTTATAATACACTAATTGAAAAAAAGTGTATACTAGTTATAAGTCAAGTTAGTTGATTCTCAACCTTTTAGTCAATACTCTCAAGCACAATCAGATAATACATATTTATCATTGAATTACCCTGTTATACCCAAACCAAATTTAGTTGAGATAGCCTGTGTAATTAAATTTGTAGAAAAAACCCTTAGTATAGACGCCATGATAGATACAGGAGCCAGTAAATTATACATTGAACAACACGTAGTTCCACCAGGATGGAGCACAACTTTAACAACCCCAGCTTTAGTTAGTATAGCCGACGACACTAAACAGACATATACACATTGCATCAATGGAGCACAGATTAGTTTTCATCATCTAGGTTCTCAAGCTCAGCATACTAAATGGTTCCCATTACCTCAAGTTTGGATTGGCAATACTAGACAAAATCATCCTTTCATCTTAGGACTTAACTTCATACTTAGTCTACAAGGCGGCATGTTTATCAGCCAAAACACAATTAGCTTCTTCAAGCAAACCGTACATACACCTACAGCATATGCCCTTAGCACCATAGCTCATTCATCAGAGTTGCGTGCGAAGCGTGGTGGTACCATAGGAGTAGATTCCGTTCCCGCTAGTTTTTTATTTCCTAGTAGAAATATTTTTCCCGAGCTAGCCCAAAAATATATACCTGAAGAGATAGCAAACACTTCTTCAAAAATATATACCTGAAGAGATAGCAAACACTTCTTTAGAAAATTTAGACATAGAAAATTATGAAGATCTAGAAGATTTTGAAGAAAAAGGAGACTATTAGAATTTAGAAGATTTTCAACAAACAGTTAACCTAGAATTAATTTTTGCAAAAATAGGAAAATTAAAGAAAAAACCAGTGTATAGAAGAACAGAAAATGATTTAGATGAGATAATAAGATTAGCCGAAACAACAGAGATTTTAGGAGAACAGCCCATAAAATATTAGGAAAGAAATAAAATTTTGGCCAGCTTAGATATAAAAAATAAAGATTACAGGATTACCTCAGCACAAATAGATCATACGCCAGCAGATATAGACGAATTTAGAACACAAATTAAAGAGTTACTAGATTTAGGAGTAATTAGACCTAATAATAGTCCGCATAGGAGTGCTGCATTTATGGTTAGAAATCATGCAGAAATAAAAAGAGAAAAAGCTAGAATGGTTATAAATTATAAAAGGTTAAATGACAATACAGAAGATGATAAATACAATATACCAGATAAAGATCAGCTCATAAACAGAATATAGACAGCTAAGATATTTAGCAAATTTGATTGTAAGTCAGGATTTTGGCAAATAAAAATGGAAAAGGAAAACATACCTTGGACAGCCTTTTGTTGCCCACAGTGACATTATGAGTGGCTAGTCATGCCATTTGGACTAAAAAATGCACCTTCCATATTTCAGCGTAAAATGGATAGTATATTTAATAGTTTTATACTGGTATACATAGATGACATATTAATATTCAGCCCAGATAAAAATAGTCACATAGATCATTTATATTTAGCATTAGAAGAATTCATAAACAATGGAATAATAATTAGCAAGAAAAAGATGGTATTAAATAAGCCATATATAGAATTTTTAGGAATGGACTTAGGAGATGGAAAAATTAGGTTACAACCTCATATAGTCAAGAAAATCCTAGAATATCCAGATAAATTAGAAGATACAAAACATCTTCAATCTTTTTTAGGAATCTTAAATTATGCACGAATGTATATTCTTAACCTTAGTAAAATAATAGGACCTCTATACAGCAAGACCACACCCACACGACAAAAATATTTTAATCAACAAGATATAGCTCTAGTTAGAAAAATTAAAGGCATTTGTAGAAATTTACCAGACCTACAACTTCCCTTAGAATCAAAATATATAGTCGTAGAAACAGACGCAAGTCAATTAGGATGGAAAACAATATTATTAGCTAAACCTAGTAAGTATGATAGTAAAAATAAAGAACGCATTTTTACCAGACCAACAACTTCCCTTAGAGTCAGAATATATAGTTGTAGAAACAGATGCAAGTCAATTAGGATGGGAAACAATATTATTAGCTAAACCTAGTAAGTATGATAGTAAAAATAAAGAACTCATTTGTAGATATAGTTCTGGAAAATTTAAAGAAAAAGACACGACCATGACCAGCTTAGATTTTGAAATACTAGGGGTAGTATATGCAATAAATAAATTTAGATTATTTTTGCACAAACCTTTTACTATTAGAACAGATTGTAAAGCTATAGTTAGATTTCATAATAAACTTAAAGAGCGTAAATTGAGTACTAGAAGATGGGCAAAATTTTTAGATTGTATAGTAGGACAAAGATATAAAGTAGAGTTTGAACATATTAAAGGGAGTGATAATAGGTTAACAGATTGGTTAAGTAGGAAAATTTATTTAGAAAAAGAATATAACTAGTTTAATTTTTGTGCAGATAATGGAGAACAGCAAAACCATGAACTTTGGGGGATTCGCTCTTCCCATTCATGAAGGCAGAAACAAGTTCAGACCATTAATAGGAATAGACCTAGACCGAGTCCAACAGTGTCTTTTAGATAACCTTTGGAATAGCCATAGCCACCAAGCTAAACTCCTGTCAGCCTTAAACACTCTTAGTATATATTTTTCAAAAATCCAAAATAAACCTTTGTCTAAAAGTTTTTCTTTCTATGTAGTAGTTAAAGGAATTAACCCTGGTATTTACCATGACTGGATAGAAGTAGAACCCTTAGTTAAAAATTTTCCCATACCCCAGTTTAAAGGATTTTATGATTTCGAGTCAGCTAGTACCTACGCCCGAAGACAAATAGGAACCAGCTATTTTATCAGTCAGATAACTAAAGATTACCTGGACACATTAAGCAAGATGAGGTCAACCATTCTTGCTACTAGTGGAGTTCCAGTTAGCCAGATAATTGGAAGCAGTAGTTCTAACCCTCAGATAGATTCATAAAATCCCCTCTAGATGTGCAGACATTGCGAAGGCCTTATCAGAAATTTCACGAAAATTATGGATAAAGGCAAAAGGGTCAGTGAAGAGCTAGACCAGCTCCGAGATGAAGAAAAACAATTGAAAGCCACTATTCGAACCCTAACCAACAAGCTTAAAAAATTAGCTCCAGGAAAAACAACTACCCACTTTCTTAACCCATAAATTAGACAACTCACTAGTGAGGAATTTGACCAATTGAGTGCTAGAATGTATTTCTTCAGACATTCTATCATTCGATCTTTTTGTGAGAAAAGCCAAGAAATAGAAGACCTAAAACCCCACATACACACCCTAGCCGAAGAAAGCAGAAATAGTGAGCTAGTCATCATACAACAGTTTCTTCAAGACCTCGCCATAGCAAGAGTTGACTGCGCTGGCTTAGCCTACTGAGAGGGTGATTTGCGATCTGGAGTTGGGCCGAGGCAACGGCCGAACAGGTTGAGAGCCCAACAGTGCATGGGGCCGAGATGATCGACTATCCGCCCAGAGATGGGCTGCCAGAACTTGGGCCGGGCAGAACTTGGGCCGAGTGTGAGTCGCCCCAGACCGAGAAACTCGGCAAGGTAGTGCTCGGTTGGACCGAGCTGCCTGATCAGGGGATGGCTGAAGCCAGACGAGCTGAGGGACCGGCGCCCAGAAAGGCGTGGTCAACTGAGGAGATCGTTTGATCGGCAGGAAGGCCGACCAAAGGAGGTGCCCGGGCTAGGCTCTGTCGAGATGCCGCCTAGCCCGGTCCTCCTTGTGTTTATCTAGTGAGGTGCTTGGGTATGAAGCATAGCATGGCCGTGGTAGAGTAGCTCGGCTGCCGAGCTCCAACTGTGAAGTCAGGCAGTTGAGATTAGGTGATGTACAGCAAGGTTTATGCTGACAGATGGGATAGCGGAGCCACGTGTCAGGAGACGACTGGGAGTAGATACGGGGCACAGAGGGTATATAAGCATGTCTGCACCCCCCATACGCGACAGATGAACACTTTGTAAGGATTTTCTTACACTCAAACACGCCCCTCTCTCCTTCTATCTATCCTGAGGTGTGTGCTAACTTGATCGTCGGAGGGTTTTTCCGGCCACACACCGCCGGGTAGCTCACCATTCTTTGCACGCAGGTGATCGGACATAAACGGAGCTCGGAAGAAAGGAATACGGGCACGCCGGAATATTTGCTCACCTAACCCGACAGCCAGCCCACTCTACTTGGAGCTTGCCTGAATATTTGCTCCCTGCACAATTGGCGCCATCTGTGGGAAGCTTGCAGACAAAACCTTGTCTTCCAGGCTCGTCTGATCGCCGTCCATGGTGAACAACGACGAGTTTCCGTTGTCTGCCATAGATGGAGCTACCCCGGAGTTCACCCGAAGGAGAGAAGGCCCTCTCGCCGTCCATCCAATGGCGAGCTTGGGGACGCCCACCGGAGGACAGTCAGGAGACGCGCGGGATAAGCGCGGAAGAAGTCATGGACATTCACAGAGTCCAGACGGTCACCGGCGGAGGAGAGACTCACACGCCAGGTGACTGGAGAGTAAGCTGAGAGACCAAGATGCTGTCATTCGGCGAATGGCGGCAGAGATGGAGGACCTGAAGCGGCATGTCAAAGGGAAGGGTGTAAATGGAGTGGGAGACCACAGTGAGCGGACCCCATCCCGTCGTTCAGGCGGTCAGAGTCAGCGACGTACTCAGTCCATATGTATTACCAGAAGTTACCAGGTTGGTGATTCCGAAGTGGGTGCAGAGAAGTTTAGCGCTCAAGACAGCACCTACAAACCCTCACGTCCGGAGACGACATCGAGGTACTCTTTCTCCGCTTATACAGAGGATTGCGGGCAGTTTTAAAGGAGCGGGCCCGTCGGCGCGAAGCACAGAGAATACCGGCGTTCCAGCGGTTATCCTATGGGGTTCACGCCAGCGAGGAGGTCGGAATGCCTCCACCCCGCCAAGCAGTGCCGCTCTTTGAGGATACGGACTTGGCCAGGCTGAGCGCCACCCCTTTTTCCCGATGAGGTCAACCATTCTTGCTACTAGTGGAGTTCCAGTTAGCCAGATAATTGGAAGCAGTAGTTCTAACCCTCAGATAGATTCATAAAATCCCCTCTAAATGTGCAGACATTGCGAAGGCCTTATCAGAAATTTCACGAAAATTATGGATAAAGGCAAAAGGGTCAGTGAAGAGCTAGACCAGCTCCGAGACGAAGAAAAACAATTGAAAGCCACTATTCGAACCCTAACCAACAAGCTTAAAAAATTAGCTCCAGGAAAAACAACTACCCACTTTCTTAACCCATAAATTAGACAACTCACTCAGAGATAATTTGACCAATTGAGTGCTAGAATGTATTTCTTCAGACATTCTATAGAGAACGAGATTTTTGGAAGAGAGTCGCAGCCGCTAGTGACCGAGCAGAGGAATCGGACCGTGGCACGAAACCGTAAAAAATCGGGAAGAGGACGTCGGAATGACCAGGATGACTACCCCCGAGACGATGTAGCGGACGCAACAGAAGGATGAAGGCAGGACCGGCCATAACCACGGTCTTCAAGTTCCAATCTATCGCATACTTAGTGAAATCCGAGACGAGGAGTATGTCCGGTTTCTTGCTAAGTTGGGCGATGGACAAAAGGGCTATAATCCGCGGTACCGGTTGCACGTTCCCCGTGAGAGAGGCCACCGGACTGAGGATTGTTTGCCTTTGCGCAACACTTGGAAGAACTGGTTGCGGCCGGCATCTAGACCTTTAACATTGATGGTGGTGTGAAGCCGAATTGGCTCGGGTCGATCCCAAGGGGACAGGATGATCGAGACGCACACCACAGGAGTTATTAATGTCATCCGCCACGGGCATTGTGGAACCGGAGCGTGTTTGCGAACTCCGGGCATGATAAAAAAGGCAGAGCATATGAGGGAGTTTTGTGCAGTACAGCCTGCCATCAAAGGGGAAGACTGAAGAAAAAGAGCGTGATTAGTTTTACCTCAAGGGATTTAAAGCGTATCCAGGACGCCGCACAACGATGCCCTAGTAGTAACACTAACGCGTCCAAGGACTTTGATGTTAAGCGGATCTTGATCGATACAGGGAAGCTCTGGTCGAGATCATGTACTATGATACGTTCAAGCAGCTTAAACTCCGGGAGACCGACTTGGCTCCGGCAACTTCGCCACTGGTTGAATTCAACTCGCAACCAAGAGTGGCCTTTGGGAGTTATCCCTGCCGTCAAGCGGGGATCCGTGTCAAACAAGTTTGAGTTTTGGGTGCTACAATGCCTTCGACGTACAACCTTAATCCTTAGAAGGGGATGGCTACACGCCATGCAAGCTGTAGCGTCGACTTATTCACCAGGTGATGAGATTTCCCTCGCTATGCGGGCCAATCGAAGGAGATTTGGGGCGATCAGGTCATGTCCAAGCAGTGCTTCGTGGCGGTCGACGGAAGCCGGGCTGCCAAGGATTCGTTCAAATGATTTGAGGGACCGGAGGACCAGGGTGTCTGGATGATGTGGGCACCAAGGCCGAGATAAGGCTGTTGAAGGAATTGGTTGAGGTGCGGTTGATACAGAGCGCCGGACAAGTTCTTCTTGCTCGGTTCAAGTCTCACGGCCATAGAGAGAACCGAGATGATTGAGTTTTTTGATGGCGAATATCGAAATCTTTGCATGGTCGCCTTACGATATGCCTGGCATCGACCAAGTTTGATCTGCCATCACCTCAATGTCTTCCCTGGAGCAAAGCCGGTCATCCATGGAACAAGAGGAGATCGGCGCTGCATCACGCTGAGGTAGTTGCAGAGGAGGTAAAGAACCTGCTTGAGGCACGAGCAATTCAGGAGTGCCCTATCCTCGGTGGTTTTCCAACACAGTTAGTGTGCCTAAGAAGAACGGAAGAGTGGCGAGTTTGTGCCGACTATAAGACAGTCAACCGAGCTTGTCCAGAGCAACTTCCTTTGCCGCGCATTAGACCAGCTAGTGGGATTTGACGGCTGGACACAATCGGCTCAGTTTCTTGATGCGTACCGCGGCTATCACCAGATCGCCAGCATCGAGGCCTGACCGAGAGATCACCTCTTTCCACGACTCCAAGGGGACTCTTCTGCTACCGAGTCATGCCTTTTGGTTTGAAGAACGCCGGGGCAACCTTTCAGAGGATGGTGACGAAAATGTCTGCTCCTTTGCTTGGCCGGACAATGGAGGCTTACATCGATGATATGGTGGTCAAAGCCGACAATGAGGCAAACCATTTGTCCGACTTAGCCGAGATGTTTGCCATTTCTAAGAAGCACAAGC
>NW_021024818.1:734093-750073 GCF_004153795.1 Camellia sinensis | reverse complement strand
TGCGCTTGAACGCCTCGAAGTGTGCCTTTGGTGTGGGATCCGGGAAATTTTTGGGATTCTTAGTCACGAACCGAGGCATCGAAGCAGACCCTACTCAGATCAGAGCCGTGCAAGAGTTGAAGCAGCCCCGCTTTGCTAAGGACGTGCAGCATCTGGCCGGGATGGCCGCCGCGCTTAATCGATTTATAAGTCGGTCATCAGATCGCTGCCGCCCTTTCTTTCAAGCATTGAAGTCAAAGTTCTCATGGGATGACGAGTGTGACCGAGCTTTGGCCGAGCTCAAGGAATATCTGTCTTCTCCGCCACTGTTGGTTACACCAGAGCCGGGTGAGGAACTCTACCTTTACCTTGCCGTCTCCCAGCACGTAGTCAGTGCGGTGCTGGTCTGGGCTGAAGGAATCAAGCACCTCCCAATTTTTTATGTCAGCAAAACTTTGCTACCGGCAAAGTCGAGATACTTGCCGTTGGAGAAGCTTGCTTTGGCCTTGATGATGGCTTCAAGAAAATTGGCGCACTATTTCCACGCCCATACCATTGTCGTACTGACTGAGTTTCCCCTCAAGGCCTTGTTTGAACAGGCGGACTTTTCAGGACGAATTCTTAAGTGGGCGGTCGAGTTGGGACAATTTGATGTGATGTTCCAACCGCGCACCGCTATCAAAGCCCAGACCTTGGCAGATTTCGTCGCCGAGTTCTCACCAGGTACTCATCCGGTTTGCCCGGTCGATATTACCGTGGCAGATGATGAGATGCATGCAAGGCCAACCAAGATACAACTAGTTGGTGGAAGTAGCGACGCGGAGTTTGTGCACACCTGTGAAGCACCCTCAGTTTGCACGGTTATACCACCCGGTGATGCGATGACGGAGTTGTGTATCACCAACCCATCCACTCTGTCCGGTCCCGCATCACCAAGGGGGGAAGAAATTGTACCACACCGCTCCGAACCTGATGATTCGCCTATGGACTTTAGCATTGCAGATCAACTCGCTGAGTCCGGTGCCGAATCATCAAGGGGGGAAGGAATGGATCCGCACAGCTCAGAACCTGCGGCCGGTTTCACACTGCAACCTGATGATTCGCCCACGGACTTGAACATTACAGAACTTGCTGAGTCCGGTGCCGAATCACCAAGGGGCACTGAATTGGAACTGGTCAACACAAAACTTGAAACCGCACAGCCGAGCAGTGGTGATCCCACTACCCTTTGCAACTCTCAGGACCCATCAGACTGCTGGAAGCTTTTTGTAGGGGAAATGTAGAAGCTTTTTGTTGATGGATCATCCAACCGTCATGGTGCCGGCCTAGGTATCGTTCTTATCTCCCGGATGGCCTAACCATTGAACATTCTATCACGCTTGGCTTCCCAGCATCTAACAACGAGGCTGAGTACGAGGCACTTCTCGCCGGGCTCAAAAGCGCAATTCAAATGAAGGCTGCCGAGCTCCTCGTGTACAGTGATTCCCAGCTTGTGGTTAACCAAGTCTCTGGGATTTATGAAGCAAAGGACGTCAGGATGGCGAAGTACCAGGCTCTGGTCAGGGAACATATCAAGCAGTTTGAGGCAATCAGAGTCCAACAGATTGGCCGGGAAGAAAACAACCGAGCTGATAAACTGGCCGGCCTCGCTTCCATGGTAGATAGTACATCTCCAAACCCCCTATTGATTGACTTTCTTCCGCGGCCGAGCATTGAAAACGCCGAGCAGACGGATGTACTCTGCGCCGCGCTAGGTCCTTCCTAGATGGACCCCTTGATCTTGTTCCTCAAAGACCGGACTCTTCCAACGGACAAGAAAGAAGTACACAAAATCCGGGTGAAGTCAGAGCGGTTTTGGCTCTCTCCATCTGGTGCGTTGTATAAGAAGTCCTTCACTGGTCCTTTATTTAAAGTGCGTGCACCCGAATAGTGTGGAGGCCTTCTTGTACGAAATCCACGAGGGCATTTGCGGCAGCAACATAGGGGGCAGGTCCTTAGCCTACCGAGCTATTTCGCAGGGATACTGGTGGCCGTGCATGCAGGCCGACGCACAAAAGTACGTCTTGGCCGGACAATGGAAGCTTACATCGATGATATGGTGGTCAAGAGCCGACATAAGGCAAACCATTTGTCCGACGTAGCCAAGATGTTTGCCATTCTAAAGAAGCACAAGCGAGAGATTTGATTGGAGGCTCATTCGAAAGGTTTGTGGAACTAAGAGTAAAATGCCGAATGTGGTACCTCTGTTTCAAGGTGGGTTGTTGAATTGATCCTTTGTTTTTTTTGTTTTCTCTGTCTTCAGTGTTTTGGGTTTTCCTGAAATTGCTTCCTGTTTTGGTTGTTTTGAAGGAGGGATAGCTTTTCACACACAGCTTTCTGTGATCATTGCTGAGGAAGAAGTACTAAGCAGTGCACTCATGAGGACTCGAAATTGTATTGGTGCTTCATCGCCACCATCGCTAGCAACAGCTGAGATATCCTCTGGTTTTGGCCCATATCAAAATTCAGGTATTTGCGGGCAATATTTTTTTAGGAAATTTTCTAATTTTTTAGTTTGGGTTTTGTCTGATGCTTTTTAGCTGAGTAAAAGAAACAAAACTTAACTTTGGAGTAAGTTTGTTTTTTGTCATTTACTGATCTTTGTTCTGTATCTGTTTATCGCATAGACTATACTGATCTGAGATTTTTGTAAGACATGAACTAGAAAACAATATACAGTTTTATTAGAGGAGAGCTAATGCAATAGATTCAAATAGCTAAAAAGAGAGTGGAGTGATATTGTGAAAGGAGACTAGTTATTGATTCTCTTTTTACCTCAATATTATTCTTTTATGAAAAAAGCCCAACTTTTCTATGAATAATGTCCTCTTGAGTGAATTGGATTATTATTGATTCTCACTTTACCCAAATATTGGTTCTTTAATTTCTATAGATTATTATATAATTGATCCGCTTTTCATTTTTATTTTGCTTTGAATGTTTCTATTTTCCAGAGTTTTCGAGAAAATCCAAATCCACCCAGATCTTAGATGATGCACCGGTAAGCCTGTGGCAATAATAGCAGCTTGAAGCAGCAATGGAAGTACAAGCAGTAGTGTATTTGGTAGCTTGTTTGCATCTTCACAAATTTACAACCTCAACAGCTGGATTACCAACTTAATCGCGATCCATGTCTCATCCTGACGGTACCTGAGACCTCACACCATCTTCATCCACTGAACCTGTTTCTCTGTGTCTCCAACACCAATCATGGGTCTTCAATTTTCCGGCACTGCAAGGGCAAGAACTCGAGCAGTATGCTCCCACTACCCCACCGCAGCGATGTCTGCGACAGCATTTGCTTCAAGAAAGCTGCTCAGATGGGGCAGCTGTAAACAAATTCATCGTCGCTGAGAGGGTTTGGGATTGCTTCATTGACCTCTTCGGGAGAGCAGCACTGGGATCGGAGGCAGATTCAGCCAGAGAGTGGCTTGATTGGAAGGAATTGATGTTGGGACGCCAGAATATACAATGATGGTTTGAGAGTCCCAGAAGCGAATACGATTCCCTTGATCTTCTTGGGTTGGGGATGGCTGCCGGTAGCAGCCACCACTAGTGGTCTATCGGCTCCTAATGACCTCCATGGTGGCGGCGGGCGGCGGCTCTTTGATATGGCCACCCAACAGCAGCAAGCAACTGGTGGTGGAGAATTCAGCGGAAAAGACATGGAAAGAAGGTCATGACAAATTGATGCTGCAGATGTAAGATATGTAATATTTAAATGACCAGTAATGCCCATTACGGAGGCAAGCCATTAACCTGAGGCCGTAATAGGCCCATGGTTCGGAATCCTTCCTATTGTAATGAGGATATGGCTGTATTTTGTCCTAGACGGCAGGCCGGCCGGGGGAGAGAAAGAAGAAAGAAATGAGTGGAAAGCAAGTGAATTATTGTGAATGTGTGAGATTGTAAAGCTAGAAAAAAATGTAACAAGAAAGAATCTGTATATGGCAAGTGAATCTGGATATTGTCTACCTAAAGACGGAAGAGGAAGGGAATGAAATTTACGCGGCTATTCAAAATTGAAGCCTTTTTGGGTTTTAGAAAAATAGAAGGGTTTTTAGTGAAATTTACCGTAGGATGAAGGATAGTGGTTTTGGGGTCGATGATAGAAGGAACATCTTTGAATTTGGTTTTTTATTTCAGCTTAGGTACCTGGACCAGTTAAGCACTCGAACCAACTTGATTATTTATTGATAACATTTGTAATTTTGACACAATTATATTGTTTGTGTTTGTGTTTATATCTTTGTCGTGAAATACTAGAATAGATGGTGTGCGTTGGTATCTAGTCGACTTTTCAGAAAAAATGAAATTCAGTCTTGCATACAGATTCTCCTTGGGAAGGAAAGTCCAGGGAAATAAAGTTTCCAGAATGATAACGAAATTTTGATATTATTTAAATTTCGAAAAAAAAAAATGTTAGAAAGTCTCAAATTTTTTTTAAAATAGCAAACATTGATATAGGGTGTATCCACACTCCTTGTAAATGTTTGATAAGAAAATTGATAGAAATTTTTTATCCATATTTTGTAACTGTGGATGTAAAGTTTGAGTGAATCTCATACCTTGTATGGGAAAAGGACTAATTTAGTAATTTTTGATTATTTAACTAAAAATATGAGTTAAAAAAAATTAATATGTTTGGGATAATTTTTAGTTTTTTTTATGGAAAAGATGTACAAAAGTAGAGAGAAAAAAGAATTTTTGATTTTTTGATATGAGTTGTTAACTTTTTATTTTTTTAATGACTTTTTAACTTTTTAATTAAAAAATTACTTGTCAAACAGGCCTCATATTTGACTTTACGATTACTATGCTTGGTTTTCCTTTTCAAAAAAACTTTTCATTCATCCACTTTCTTATTTTTCGTATTTTTTTGTTTTATTGATTTTTTTTTAATATTTTTAAGCAAATTTTAAAAATTTTTTAGATATACTAACTTAGATGTATCTAAAAGTAAAAAATTTGGTGAAGAAAAAACCTTTTAAAAATTCACTAAATACCCAAAATATAAAAAAATACGACAATTCAATAACAATTTTTTTATATTTTTATGTATTTAATTATTTTTTAAAATATTTTTTCACAAATTTTACTTTTTAGATACATCTAAGTACGGTGTATCTAAAAAAGTAAAAAAAAATGTTTAAATTTTAAAAATATTCACTAAAAATAAAAAATACGAAAAACCAAAAAACCTTAATTTTTAAAAAATTTATTCTTCACTCAACTGTTATTGGTATTTTTTTTTATTATTTTTTTTGTTAATGATTCCGAGAGACGTAATGTTTCATGTTAAGACACCCTAGAAAATTTATATCCGGCGAGGTTTATTTTAAAAGGGGAATTTTATAATACACTAATTGAAAAAAGTGTATAACTAGTTATAAGTCAAGTTAGTTGATTCTCAACCTTTTAGTCATACTCTCAAGCACAATCAGATAATACATATTTAACATTGAATTACCCTGTTATCCAACCAATTTAGTTGGTAGCCTGTGTATTAATTTGTAGAAAAAACCCTTAGTATAGACTCCACATGATAGATACCAGGAGCCAGAAATTATACATTGAACAACACGTAGTCCACGGCAGGATGGAAGCCACAACTTTAACAACCCAGCTTTAGTTAGTATTAGCCGAGGAGGGGGGGGGGGGGGGGGGGGAGAAAAAGGGGGGGTGGAGGGAACAAAAAACGACACTAAACAGACATATACACATTGCAATCAATGGAGCACAGATTAGTTTTTCATCATCTAGGTTTCAAGTCAGCATACTAAATGGTTCCCATTACCTCAAAGTTTGGATTGGCAATACTAACGACAAAAATCATCCTTTCATCTTAAGGACTTACTTCATACTTAGTCTACAAGGCGGCATGTTATAAGCCAAAACACAATTAGCTTCTTCAAGGCAAAACCGTACATGACACCTACAGATATGCCCTTCAGCACCATAGCCTCCATTCATACAGAGTTGCGTGGCCGAAGCGTGTGGTACATAGGAGTAGATTCGTTCCACGGCTAGTTTTTTTATTTCCTAGTAGAAATATTTTCCCGAGCTAGCCCAAAATATATACCTGAAGAGATAGCAAACACTTCTCAAAATATATAGCCTGAGAGATAAACAAACACTTCTTTAGAAAATTTTTTAAGACCCCCAAATAAAAGAAAAATTATGAAGATCTAGCAGATTTTGAAAGAAAAGGAAGACTATTGGGAATTTAGAAGATTTTCAACAAACAGTTTAACCTAGAATTATTTTTGGCAAAATAGAAATTAAAGAAAAAACATTGTAATAGAAGAACAGAAAATGATATTAGATGAGAATAATAAGATAGCCGAAACAACAGAGATTTTAGGAGAACAAACCCATAAAATATGGGAAAGAAATAAAATTTTAGCCAATCCCCCCCCCCCCCCCCCCTCTCCCCCCCCCCCCCCCGCTTAGATATAAAAATAAAGATTAACAAGGATTTACCTCAGCAGAAATAGATTCATACGCCAGGCAGATATAGACGAATTTGGAACACAAAATTAAAGAGTTACTAGAATTTAGGAGTAATTAGACCTATAATAGTCCGCATAGGAGCGCTGATTTATGGTAGACAATCAATGCAGAAATAAAAAGAGAAAAAAGCTAGAATGGTTATAAATTATAAATAGGTTAAATGGACAATACAGAAGATGATAAATACAATATACCGAGATAAAGAATCAAGCTCATAAACAGAATATAGACCTAGATATTTTGCAAATTTGATTGTAAGTCCAGGATTTTTGGCTAAATAAGAAAAATGGAAAAGGAAAACATACCTTGGACCAGCCTTTTGTTGCCCCACAGTGACATTATGAGTGGCTAGTAATGCCATTTGGACTAAAAAATGCACCTTTCATTAATTTCAGCGAGTAAAATGGATAGTATATTTAATAGTTTTTTATACTGGTATACATAAGATGACATATTAATATTCAAGCCCAAGATAAAAATAGTCACATAGATCATTTATATTTTAGCATTAAGAAGAATTATAAACAATAGGAATAAATAATTAGCAAGAAAAAAGATGGTATTAAATAAGCCATATATAGAAATTTTTAGGATGGACTTTAGGAGACTGGAAAAATTAAGGGTTACAACCTCATAAGGTCAAAGAAATCCTAGAATATCCAGATAAATTAGAGATACAAAACATCTTCAATTCTTTTTTAGGAATCTTTAAATTATGCACGAATGTATATTCTTAACCTTAGTAAATATAATAGGACTCTATACAGCAAGACCACCACCCCACACGACAAAAATATTTTAATCCCAAAACAAGATATAGCTCTAAGTTAGAAAAATAAGGCATTTGTTAGAAATTTACCAGAACCTACACTTTCCCTTAGAATCAAAATATATAGTCGTAAGAAACAGACGCAAAGTCAATTAGGATGGAAAACAATATTATTAGCTAAACCTAGTAGTATGATAAGTAAAAAATAAGAACGCATTTGTAGATATAGTTCTGGAAAATTTAAGAAAAGACACGACCATGACCAGCTTAGATTTTTGAATACTAGGGGTGTAATATATGCAATAAATTAAAATTTAGATTATTTTTGCACAAACCTTTTACTATTAGAACAGATTATAAAGCTATAAGTTTATGATTTCATAATAAACCTTAAACGGAGCGTAAATTGAGTACTAGAAGTGGCAAAATTTTTTAGATTGTATAGTAGGACAAAGATTAAAGTAGAGTTTGAACATATTAAAAGGGAGTGATTAATAGGTTAAACAGATTGGTTAATGTAGGAAAATTTATTTAGAAAGAAAATAACCCAGTTTAATTTTTGTGCAGATAATGGAGAACAGCAAAACTGAACTTTGGGGGATTCGCTATTCCATTCATGAAGGCAGAAACAAGTTCAGACCATTAATAGGAATAGACCTAGACCCAAGTCCAACAGTGTCTTTTAGATAAACCTTTGGAATAGTCATAGCCACCCAGGCTAAACGCCTGTCACCAGACTTAAACACTCTTAGTATATACTTTTTCAAAAATCCAAATAAACCTTTGGTCTATAAATTTTTTCTTTTCTATGTAGTAGTTAAAGGAACTAAGCCTGGTATTTTACCATGACTGGATAGAGTAGAACCTTAGTTAAAAATTTTCCCATACCCATTTTAAAAAGGATTTTATGATTTCGAGTCAGCTAGTAACCTACGCCCGAAGACAAAATAGGACAGCTATTTTATTCAGTCAGATAACTAAAGATTACCTGGACCACATTAACAAGATGGGTCAACCATTCTTGCTACTAGTGGAGTTCAAAGTTAGCCAGATAATTGGAAGCAGTAGTTCTAACCCTCAGATAGATTCATAAATCCCCTCTAAATGTTTGCAGACTATGCGAAGGCCCTTATCAGAAATTTCACAGAAAATTAATGGATAAAGGCAAAAGGGTCAGTGAAGAGCTAGAGCCAGCTCCGAGACGAAAGAAAAACAATTGAAAAAGCGCACTATTTCGAAGACCCTAACAACAAGCTTAAAAAATTAGCTCCAGAAAAAAAACAACTACCGCACTTTCTTAACCCATAAATTAGACAACTCACTAGTGAGGAAATTTGACCAAATTTGAGTGCTAGAATGTATTTCTTCAGACATTCTTATCATTCGATCTTTGTGAGAAAAGCCAAGAAATAGCAAGACCTAAAACCCCACATACACACCCTAGCCGAGAAAGCAGAAAATGTGAGCTAGTCATCATAACAACAGTTTTCTTCAAGACCTCGCCATAGCAAGAGTTGACTGCGCTGGCTAGCCTAACTGAGAGGGTGATTTGCGATCTGGAGTTGGGCCGAGGCACATACGGCCGAACAGGTTGAGAAGCCACGTGCATGGGGCCGAGATGATCGACTATCCGCCAGAGATGGTGCCAGAACTTGGGCCGGGCAGAACTTGGCCGAGTGTGAGTCGCCCCGACCGAGAACTCGGCCAAGGTAAGTGCTCGGTTGGACCGAGCTGCCTGATCAGGGATGGCTGAAGCCAGACGAGCTGAGGGACCGGCGCCCGGAAAGGCGTGGTCAAACAGGAGATCGTTTGATCGGCAGGAAGGCCGACCAAAGGAGGTGCCCCGGGCTAGCTCTGCGAGATGCCGCCTAGCCGGTCCTCCTTGTGTTTATCTAGTGAGGTGCTTGGGTATGAAGCATAGCTGGCCGTGGTAGAGCAGCTCGGCTGCGAGCTCCACTGTGAAGTCAGGCAGTTGAGATTAGGTGATGTACGCAAGGTTATGCTGACAGATGGATAGCGGAGCCACGTGTAGGGACGACTGGAGTAGATACGGGGCACAGAGGGTATATAAGGCATGTCTGCACCCCCCATAACGCGACAGATGAACACTTTGTAAGGATTTCTTACACTCAACACGCCCCTCTCTCCTTCTATCTATCCTGAGGTGTGTGCTAACTTGATCGTCGGAGGTTTTTTCGGCCACACACCGCCGGGTAGCTCACCATACTTGCGTGCAGGTGATCGGACGTAAACGGAGCTTGGAAGAAAGGAGTACGGGCTTGCCGGATATTTGCTCCCCGTACAATTGGCGCCGTCTGTGGGAATCTTGAACAGACAAAACCCTTGTCTTCCAGGTTCATCTGATCGCCGTCCATGGCGAACAACGGACGAGTTTTGTTGTCTGCCATAGATGGAAGCTCCCCGGAGTTCACATAGACCCGACGAAGAGAAGGCCACCTCTCGCCGTCCATCCAATGGCGCGCTTGGGGACGCCCACCGGAGACAGTCAGGGACGGCGCGGGATAAGCGCGGAAGAAGTCAATGGACATTCACAGAGTCCAGACGGTCACGCGGGCGGAAGAGAGACTCACACGCCAGGCGACTGGAGAGTAAGCTGAGAGACCAGGATGCTGTCATTCAGGCTGAATGCGGCAAGAGATGGAGGACCTGAAGCGGCATGTTCAAAAGGAAGGGTGTAAGAATGGAGTGGGAGACCAACAGTGAGCGGACCCCATCCCGTCGTTCAGGCGGTCAGAGTCCAGCGACTGTACTCAGTCCATATGTATTACAGAAGTTCCAGGTTGGTGATTCCGAAGCGGGTGCAGAGAAGTTTTAGGCGCTCAAGACAGCACTTATGACAAGTCAATGGATCAAACCCTCACGTCCAGAGAACGACATCGAGGTACTCTTTCTCCGCTTATACAGAGGGAGTTGCGGGCGAGTTTTAAAGGAGCGGGCACCGTCGGCGCGAAGCACAGAGAATACCGGCGTTCCATGGCGGTTATCCTATGGGTTTCACGCCAGCGAGGAGGTCGGAATGCCTCCACCCACCCGCCAAGCAGTGCCCCGCTCTTTGGGATACGGACTTGGCTGCAGGCTGAGCGTCACCCTTTTCCCCTGGATAATAGAAATAACAAAACAAACTATCCGCAGGCTTCCACCAGCTAAGTTCACACTTTACGAAAAACCAGAAAAAAACCCCGAATCCATATATGCATGTGAGCCACTTCCGACAGGTTATGGCCGGACATAGGCGCAATGACGGGCTTTATGTGCCTAAATTTTCCCGCGTCAAGTTTGGGCGAGCTGGGCTTGAAATGGTTCGAGAGGTTGCCGGAATGGAGCATACAAAGGTGGCACTAGCTGAGCCGAGGCGTTTGTTACACGCTTCCAAAAACAGATATGCAACAAAAAGACACCAAAGGAGTTGAATCATACTGCTAAGTGTCAAGATGGAACCGTGAGCGACTACGCTGTAAGGTATACAACTCAAGGTACTGGGAAACCTTCAACGAAGATCTTGGACTGTCCCGGTCAACCTTGCAATCAACGCATACAAGCGTGGTCTCCCGGTCGGACATAGACTGCGGGAGCTCGCTTACCATGCACCCAGGGCAACTCCATGGCAACTCATGCAGCGCATCAATGAACATATCCGAGTAGAGGATGATGCGTCCGCCTTCTACCTGTGAAAGGCCACTCCGGTAGCAACAGACAAGAAGACAGCAGGCAATGGCAACGCAGTTGGAAGAGAGTCGCAGCCGCTAGTGAACGCGAGCAGAGGAAATGCGGACCGTGGCACGAAACCGTAAAAAATCGGGAAAGAGGACGTCGGAATGACCAGGATGATACCCCCGAGACGAATGTAGCGGACGCAACAGAAGGATGAAAGGCCAGGACCGGCATAACCACCGGTCTTTCAAGTTCAATCTATCGCATCTTAGTGAAATCCGAGACGAGGAGTATGTCCGGTTTCTTGCTAGTTGGGCTGATGGACCAAAAGGGCTATAATCCGCGGTAACCTAGGTTGGCACGTTCCCAACCGTGAGAGAGGCCACTCGGACTGAGGATTGTTTGCCTTTGCGGCAACACTTTGGAAGAAACTGGTTGCCGGCCGGGCATCTAGACTTTAACAATTGAATGGTGGTGTGAAGCCGAATTAGCTCTACGGTCGATCCCAAGGGGACAGGATGATCGAGACGCCACACCACAGGAGTTAATTAATGTGCATCCCCACGAGGCAATTGTGGAACCGGACAGCGTGTTTGCGAAACTCCCGGGCAATGATAAAAAAGGGCAGAGCATATGAGGGAGTTTTGTGCAGTACATGCCTGCCATCAAAGGGGAAGACTGAAAGAAAAAGAGCGTGATTAGTTTTTACCTTCAAGGGATTTAAAGCGTATCCAGACGCCGCAACAACGATGCCCTAGTAGTAACACTAACGCGTCAAGGACTTGATGGTTAAGCGGATCTTGATCGATACAGGGAAGCTTCTGGTCTCGAGATCAATGTACTATGATAGTTCAAGGGCAAGCTTTAACTCCGGGAGACCGACTTGGCTCCGGCAACTTTCGCGCACTGGTTGAATTCCAACTCGTCAACCAAAGAGTGGCCTTTGGGAAAGATTATCCCTGCCGGTCATAAGCGGGGATCCGTGTCAAACAAGTTGAGTTTTGGGCTACAAGTGCCTTTCGACGTACAACTTTTTCTTATCCTTAGAAGGGGTGGCTACACGCCATGCGCAAGCCTGTAGCGTCGACTTATTCACCAGGGTGATGAGATTTCCCTCGGCTATGCGGGCAATCGAAGAGATTTGGGTGCGATCAGGTCAATGTCCAAGCAGTCTTCGTGTGCGGTCGACGGAAGCCGGGCTGCCAAGATTCGTTCAAATGATTTGAGGGACCGGAGGACCAAGGGTGTCTGGATGATGTGGGCACCAAGGCCGAGATAAGGCTTGTTGAAGGAATTGGTTGAGGTGCGGTTGAATACAAGAAGACGGGCCGGACAAGTTCTTCTCTGCTCGGTGTCAAGTCTCACGGCCATAGAGAGAACCGAGAATGATTGAGTATTTTTGATGGCGATGATTCGATAATCTTTGCATGGTCGCTTACGATATGCCTGGCATCGACCAAGTTGTATCTGCCATCACCTCAAGTGTCTTCCCTGGAGCAAAGGCCGCGTCATACATGGAACAATGAGGAGATCGGCGCTGCAGTATCACGCGCTGAGGTAGTTGCAGAGGAGGTAAAGAACCCTGCTTGAGGCACGAGCAATTCAGGATGTGCGCTAATCCGTCGGTGGTTTTCCAACACAGTAGTGGTGCCTAAGAAGAACGGAAGAATGGCGAGTTTGTGGCCGACTTAAGACAGTCAACCGAGCTTGTCCAGAGCAACTTCCTTTGCCGCGCATTAGTACCAGCTGTGGGATTTGACGGCTGGAACACAATGTGGCTCAGTTTCTTGATGCGTACCGGCGGCTATCACCAGATCGCCATGCATACGGGCCTGACCGAGAGATTCACCTTCTTTTCCACGACTCCAAGGGGACTCCTTCTGCTACCGAGTCAATGCCTTTTGGTTTGAAAGAACGCGCGGGGCAACCTTTCAGAGGAATGTGACGAAAATGTCTGCTCCTTTGCTTGGCCGGACAATTGGAAGGCTTACATCGATGATTATGGTGGTCAAGAGCCGACAATGAGGCAAACCATTTGTCGCGACTTAGCCGAGATGTTTGCCATTCTAAAGAAGCACAAGCCTGCGCTTGAATGCCTCTAAAGTTGTGCCTTTGGGTGATTCCGGAAAGATTTTTGGATTCTTAGTCACTGAAGCCGAGGTATCCGAGCAGACTCTACTGCAGATTAGAACCGTGCAAGAGCTTGAAGCAGCCCAGCTCGTCTAAGGACTGTGCCAGCATCTGGCCGGCGATGGCCCGCCGCGCTTAAATGCGATTTTAAAGCCGGTTCATCACAGATCGGCTGCCGGGGCCCTGATCTTTCAGCCATTGAAACTCAAGAGTTCTCATGGGACGACGAATGTGACCGAGCTTTGGCCGAGCTCAAGGAATATCTGTCTTCTCCGCCACTGTTGGTTACAGACCCGAGCCCGGTGAGGAACTCTACCTTTACCCTTGCGTCTCCAGCATCGTAGTCAGTGCGTGGTGCTGTCTTGGGCTTGAAGGAATCAAGGCCACCTCCCAATTTTGTTATGTCCAGCAACAATTTGCTACCGGGCAAAGTCGAGATACTTGCCGTTGAAAGAAGCTTGCTTGTGGCCTTTGATGCGATGGCTTCAAAGAAATTGGCGTCACTCATTTCCACGACCCTCAGGATTGTCGTACTGACCTAGAGTTTTCCGCCTCAAGGCCTTGTTTGAACAGGGCGGACTTTTCATGGACGAATTGCTTAGTGGGCGGTTCGAGGTTGGGACAATTTTGATGTGATGGTTGCCAACCGCGCACCGCTATCCAAGACCCAGACCTTGGCAGATTTCGTCGCCGAGTTCTCACCAGGTACTCATCCGTTTTGCCCGGGTCGAGATGACGTGGCAGATCGATGAGATGCAATGCAAGGCCAAACCAAGATACAACTATTTGGTGGAAGTATGCGACGCGGAGTTTGATGCACACCTGTGAAGGCACCCTCAGTTTGCACGGTTATCAGCCGACCCGGTGATGCGATGACGGAGTTGTGTATCACCCAACACATCCACTTCTGTCCGGTCCCGGCATCACCAAGGGGGGAAGAAATTGTACCACACCGCTCCGAACCTCGATGATTCGCCTATGGAACTTTAGCAATTGCAGAATCAACTCGCTGAGTCCGTGCCGAATCAATCAAGGGGGGAAGGAATGGATCCGCACAAGCCAGAACCTGCGGCCGTTTCAACTGCAACCCTGATGATTCGCCCACGGACTTGAACACTTACAGAAAACTTGCTGAGTCCGGTGCCGAATCACCAAGGGGCACTGAATTGGAACTGGTCAATCACAAATCTTGGAAACGCGCACAGCCGAGCAGTGGTGATACCCATACCCTTGTGCAACTCTGCAGGACCCATTCAGACTGCTGGGTACTTTTTGTAGGGGAAATGTAGAAGCTTTTTTGTTGATGTGATGCTGATCCAACCGTCATGGTGCCGCCTGGGGGGGGAGGTATCGTTCTTTATCTCCGCGGATGGCCTAACCATTGACCATTCTATCACGCTTGCTTGCCCCAGCATCTTAACAACGAGGGGTGAGTACGAGGCACTTTCTCGCCGGCGCTAAAAAGCGAATTCAATGAAGGCTAGCCGAGCTCCTCGTGTACAAGTGATTCCCAGCTTGTGGGTTAACCACAAGTCTCTTGGGATTTTTATGAAGCAAAGGGACGTCAAGGATGGCGAAGTAACCTAGGCTCTGGTCAAGGGAAACATATCAAGCAGTTTGAGGCAATCAGAGTCCAAACAGATTGCCGGGAAGAAAACAACCGAACTTGAATAATACTGGCCGGCCTCGCTTCCATGTAAGGATAGTACATCTCCAAACCCCTATTCGATTGACTTTCTTCCGCGCGAGAGCATTGAAAACGCCGAGCGAGGACGGATTACTCTGCGCCGCGCTAGGTCCTTCCTAGATGGATCCCCCTTGATCTTGTTCCTCAAAGACCGCGACTCTTCCACGGACAGAGAAAGAAGTACACAAAATCCGGGTGAAGTCAGACGGGTTTTGCTCTCTCCATCTGGTGCGTTGTATAAGAAGTTCCTTCACTGGTCCTTTATTTAAAGTGCGTCACCGAATAGTGTGGAGGCCTTCTGTACGAAATCCACGAGGGCATTTGCGGCAAAGCAAATAGGGGCAGGTCCTTAGCCTACCCGAGTTATTTCGCAGGGATACTGGTGGCGTGCATGCGGCCGACGCACAAAAAGTACGTCCAGCGCAAGTGTGAAAAAATGCCAGAAATTCGCACATCAGATCCATTAGCTGCTAGCGAACTTCTTCCCTTCACCAGTTCCTTGGCCGACTTCGCCATGTAGGCGGGCTGATAGTAGTGGGGCCACTGCCACAGCAGCGGGTAACGGAAATTCCTCTTATTAGCGACGACAGATTATTCACAAAATGAGTTGAAGAGCTGAGCCTTGGCAACCATCAAGAGAAGACGTGAAGCGGTTGGTCTGCAGAACGTGGTCACACGTTTGGGCGTCCCCAAGATTTTTGATCTCTGACAACGGCACCCAGTTTGACGGTCGCCTATTCAAAGAGGATTTTGTGAAGATTTGAAGATAAAATTCTACAACTCCACCCCGGCCCCCCTTACCCGCAGTCCAATGGGTTCAAGCCGAGGCATCGAACAAGACTAATACTGGATTGGGTTGAGAAAACGGTTGGAGAAAGCAAAAGGAAAATGGGCTGAGGAATGCTAGCATCCTTTGGGCATACCGAACAACCCCGCGGCGATCTACCGGGGAAACTCCATTTGCTTTGGCTTTACGGCATGGAGGGCGGTCATACCTTTGGAAAGTTGAAATGCCCAGCCCTTTAGAAGCGAGAGTTTTCATGACCTGAGCTGAACGCGCGAGGCTTATTGCCTTGGAGCTGGAGCCTAGTCGAAGAGCGTCGGGAGAAGGCCCTCATCCATGTGGCCCGCCTACCAACAAGAGCTCTCAAATGACAGTATAACAACGGTGCTACCCAAGACGCGTTCAAA
>NW_021024818.1:636022-734068 GCF_004153795.1 Camellia sinensis | reverse complement strand
GTTGGTGATTGGGTTTTGAGGAAGATTATGGGCAACACCCTGGTGCCAGGAGAAGGCAAACTAGGGGCAAATTGGGAAGGACCCTACAAGATCACCGGTCTGGCGGGCAAGGGGGCTTACCACTTGGAGGATTTAGAAGGAAGAGCAATACCCCGGCCATGGAATGCGGTCAACTTGAAACTGTATTATTTTTAAGCTTTTGCTTTCTTTTCTTGTGCAAAGAAATTTTTTGGCTTGCACCACAACATGTAATTCTTTTTGTCAATTTATAGAAGTAATTTTGCTTTAAGCACTTGGACTGTTGCTTTAATGTTAAAGACCGAGATGATTTACTCCGGTTGGAAAAGTTGGTGTTTTGTCCAACTTCGGATTCCCAACCGAGATGATGTACTCCGGTTGGAAGAGTTGGTGTTTTGTCCAACTTCGGATTCTTAACCGAGATGATGTGTACCGGTTGGAAGAGTTGGTGTTTTGTCCAACTTCGGATTCCCAACCGAGATGATGTACTCCGGTTGGAAGAGTTGGTGTTTTGTCCAACTTCGGATTCTTAACCGAGATGATGTACTCCAGTTGGAAGAGTTGGTGTTTTGTCCAACTTCGGATTCCCAACCGAGATGATGTACTCCGGTTGGAAGAGTTGGTGTTTTGTCCAACTTTGGATTCCTAACCGAGATGTTTTATTCCGGTTGGAAGTGTTGATGATTTGTTCAAACTTTGCTACTACCAGCCGAGATGGTTATTTCGGTTTATGAATTTGTTATTTTGTTCTGCTTAAGTGCTTCAACCAAGGTATGAATTCCGGTCGACGAGGTGTTTTGTTCAAATAATGATTTATACCGAGATGTTTTGCTGAAGATAGATTGGATAACTACCGTGCAAACACTTTGTAAAATTTGAATTTCTCATTGAAAAGAAAATCAATACAAAAGGTGGGGACAGAGCCCGGTTACATCAAAAGAGTTGGAAGCAAAACTACAAAAAAGAACAAAGAGAACAGAACTAAACTTCGGGGAGAGATTGGTGAACTCGTCCTCGCCAGCATCAAGGTTGATGGTTGGACTGACGTCTTGGGCACCGGGCTCAGCATTGCCGGGCTGCTCTTGCACCTCGGCCTCCTCTGCCTCAAAATCTGTCTCACCGTCTCCATCTTCATCAGCTTGCAAAGCGCTGAAGACGTCGTTTGTATAAGGCACGAGGTAGACCGGTAGCGAAGCTGGAGGAGGGTTGGCAAATACGTCGGTGTCAGAGCCCTGGTCGAGGTGTTCGCAGGCGGACTTCTAGCCAACCTTGAAGTAAATGTCTTGTGTTGCCAAGACTTGCTTCTTGTAGCTCTCCTCGGCCTCGTTAAAACCGGCGTTGTTGGCAGCCCGGCAAGCTTTCTTCTTCGACTTTTTCAGGGTGTCCACCTCGGTCTGGAGCTCATCCCGTTTTTTCTCGACCGCATCCAGCTGACCAAGCAGTCTGTTATTATCGGCGTTGGCCATCTCAAGGGAAGCCTTAGCCCGGCCGAGCTCGGCTTGAAGGCTCTCGACCTGGCTGGCTGTGTCGTTGGCCTTTTGCCGAAGCCTGTGGATGCACTCCAAAACCAGGTGTTGTTTTTGAATGGCCTGCAAAAAAGCAAAGTTGATTAGAAAGGGAACCGGGCAAACACTTGTGAAATTTTCGGAGGAACATCGACTTATCCTGGCCATAGACTTCACTGACGATTTGACTAACCGGGTGTCGGGGACGTGGTCGCTGCCGACCACGTCGCTCGGTAGTAGCAGGGCCTTGGACAGATCAAAGGTGAGCAGATGCTCTTTGTCAGCCTTGATCGAAGCCGTTGCCGGGATGTCTTGACCCCGGTGCTTCAAATGTGGACGCCAAGCCGGCACTGGGGCGGGGGCGTTAGTTGGATGCTCGGTGGTAAGCTCGGCGACTAGCTCGGCGGACGGGTCTGCCCGAGCTCTTTTACCGGCACGTCGTGCAGAGGGTTCTCGCCTGGATTGCCCGGCGGATTGAGAGGCAAGGGCGACTACAGCGCCACTGGATTGACCGGCGACTGGCGAGCGAATTACGACGCTCGGCATCTCGGCGGATGTGGCGGTGAGCAGGTTCTTGATTCTGCTGCGCTTGGCCATTTCTTGTTCCTCGGTCAGGCGAATGAGGGGAACGTCTGGAAGAGTAGGATCTGGAGGCGGCAAAGGGGCGCGGAGGAAGTCAGTTACTCTACTCCGGCGCGGAGCAGAATACCTGTAGGTCGGTGTGTAGCCAAGTAAATCGTTGCAATCTCGGTAAGGATACCGAAGCACGGTCCGAATTGCTTCGACGTTGGGAAATTGATAGTTGGCTTGCAAGGCTTGGATTGCTGCAAAAGAAACAGGAAAACCGGTTAGTTACAAAGTAAAGAGTTAAGCTAACCGAGCAAGTTTGAGTGACTTACATGAAGAACCGAAGTCCTTGTTTATGAACCAGCTCGGTACCTCGGCTGTTTCGTAATTGCCCGACGCCCAGAAAAAATCGTCGTCGTGCAGATCTTTATCCGGGGTGCCGGTTATAATTTTTTCCTTGCCCGGTCTTATCTTCAAGTAATATGCTAGGCCATCGCCGGTGTGGCCCATTGTGTATTGCCTTAATATCTCGGCTAGACCTAAGTTGGTGCCTAGCCGATTGTTCAATTCATGAACACCGTTGATAATTCTATAGGTATTGGTGGACACTTGTGTGGGTGCCAGCCCGGTGCGGCGAAGGAACTCGGTTATAAGAGGGTTAAGCGGGAAACGGAGGCCCCCTTCGACAATTGAGAGCACTGTGAAGGGGCATTGGTCAAGTCTGCCCCAGGGTGTGGTCTCCTCTTCAGCTAGTTCGAGATGAACATCGGCCGGGATGCCGTAATCCTCTCTGAAAACAGCTAGCCCGGCCGGAGTATCCACTAGGAAGCGGAATTTCCCCATTTGTGGCCGGCTTAGTGTATCCCGGCTAAGGGGTTTGGCACTGGTTATTGGATGCTGCTCGGTCCTGAGAGCCTCAGGAATGACAGTGGTCCCCTTGGACTCTGCAGGAAAAGGATGGCAAGTGTTAAGTGTGAGCGCGGTCGCGCAAAAGGAGCTGGACTTTAGCTTGGTCATTAAGAGTGCCAAACCACCTCGGTTGTCTATTCTATCTAAGGAGCCCGGTCGCCCAAGCAGACCAGATGTTAGCCCGGTTGAGCGACCAAGTCCTTTTGTCATCTCGGTTTTTGCAGGGGTTGAGACAAACATGTTATTTGCTCGGTCAGATTGGTTTTTTGGATCAAAAGAAGACCAGGAGCCCGGTTCGCTCCAGTTCTTCAGTGTTCTTCAGGAAGAAGAAGAACACCAAGAACAGTGGGAGGTTTGAGACGGATTCTATGGCCTATGCCCTAAGAGCTACGTTTTTGTGCCCTAATGTGTATAATATGAAAGAAAATAGCAACCAAATAGAGGTAGAAGGACTCACCAGTGAAGGGCAGGGTCGAGTCCCTCGAACACGAAGAATGGCAGACGAGTCAGAGGCAAGGATGCTAGAGCTCTGGAGTTGTGAGACGGAATAGCAGTAGGAGGAGATGAAGTTTGGAGGTCCTGTATATTTGTAAGCATGAGAGACCGCCCAAATTCAAAATCTGACAAGAACGGCGGGTTGGCTTCTCGATGACCAATAGGAGCTCGCCACGTGTCCCCATTTATGGCTACGTTAGGATTGAAGCGACGGGATGAAGAGACGAAGAGCCAGCCGAGCTACTTTCGACGATGAAGCGACGGGTTGAAGAGTCGAAGAGCCAACCGAGCTACTTTTGAAGAAAAGGATGTCAGCCGAGGAGTATAACCGGGCAAGTTCGCAGACAGTTATGTTAACTAGCCCGGTCGAGGTTTGGCATCTTGAAGACCGGAGAAGTGCTACCTTGGTCGAAGTGAGTAATCCCAGTCACGCTTTCGCGGACGGAATTAAGGGGCAATTGAGAGGGTGATTTGCGATCTGGAGTTGGGCCGAGGCAACGGCCGAACAGGTTGAGAGCCCAACGGTGCATGGGGCCGAGATGATCGACTATCCGCCCAGAGATGGGTTGCCAGAACTTGGGCCGGGCAGAACTTGGGCCGAGTGTGAGTCGCCCCGGACCGAGAAGCTCGGCAAGGTAGTGCTCGGTTGGACCGAGCTGCCTGATCAGGGGATGGCTGAAGCCAGACGAGCTGAGGGACCGGCGCCCGGAAAGGCGTGGTCAACCAAGGAGATCGTTTGATCGGCAGGAAGGCCGACCAAAGGAGGTGCCCGGGCTAAGCTCTGCCGAGATGCCGCCTAGCCCGGTCCTCCTTGTGTTTATCTAGTGAGGTGCTTGGGTATGAAGCATAGCATGGCCGTGGTAGAGCAGCTCGGCTGCCGAGCTCCAACTGTGAAGTCAAGCAGTTGAGATTAGGTGATGTACAGCAAGGTTTATGCTGACAGATGGGATAGCGGAGCCACGTGTCAGGAGACGACTGGGAGTAGATACGGGGCACAGAGGGTATATAAGCATGTCTGCACCCCCCATACGCGACAGATGAACACTTTGTAAGGATTTTCTTACACTCAAACACGCCCCTCTCTCCTTCTATCTATCCTGAGGTGTGTGCTAACTTGATCGTCGGAGGGTTTTTCCGGCCACACACCGCCGGGTAGCTCACCCATACTTGCGTGCAGGTGATCGGACGTAAACGGAGCTTGGAAGAAAGGAGTACGGGCTTGCCGGAATATTTGCTCCCCGTACACCTACCAATGGGCCTATACTTATGAAGATGAATAGCAGCCCTATTTAGAAGAAGAAAAATGCAACAAGAGGTCAGAACATTGTGGTAGATGTCAGTGTAACTTGGACTTCAGAATTTGCCTTTGCCAGATAAATCTAGCTACATTCGAGCCATTGGAGATAGAGATTAGGGGCGAAACGCGTTATCTAACAGCTACAAAACTGTTAGACGACGGCTTTGTCTCTAGAATAATTTTCACAGATCCAGATCAGACAGATAGCTTCGGAAACAAACTAGCTCATGGAGTACTTTGTGTAATGGAAGAACATCATCCGTATGTAGAAGCATTGACAGATAGTAGACTACCAAAGTGGAAAGGAATATGGTGCAATCCAGCTAAACATAAAATGTATCTCAGAGGAACCTCAATATTCCCAGGATTTCCAGGACTTCTCAATCGAAGACCCTGGCCATGTCGGAGATTTCCTCTCAGAGAACAGCTTAATAAATGGAGGAAATTTGCCAACAATCCTGTATTAGCATATAATGGAAATTATGGACGACTAGTCTGTGAAGATAGAAATCAGAAGATATTTTGTAATTTAGCTATCCTAGGGTATCCCTTCAACAAAGAAACATTCGCCAATGAAAGCTAGTATCCCAATTATCAGCATAGCGTCTCCCACGAGTCACCAATAATAGATGACCAAGATAGTCAATGGCACGATGAACCAGTCACGGGGGATGGAAATGACTTTTACGACCAACTCTCAGCAGCAGATCTGGACGATCTCTCAGATAGAATGTATGGATAAAAAAAAAGAAAAGAGGGTGCACTCCACAAAAAAGACTCATATAATATTTTGAAGATATTCCAAGATTTCTAACTCTTCAAATTTTGCAAATCTTCCACAAGGAATCCGCTTTGAAGAATCAGCCACCAAGTGTCAACATCAATAATTGATATTCCAGCAAAAGAAGAGAAAATCCGTAGAAGATAAGGCTTCTCTTCAATTATCAGACAAGCGCACGCCAAAAAAACACAAAAATTCTGTAGATATTTGTCTGTAATTATTCGAGTCTGTCAGTGATAAGGTTTTTCCTTCACTCACCACTTTGATAAAGCAGATAAACTCTATCCTGCTTTATTAAAAAAAAGCTGTGAAAATCCTTACACGTGTCCTATAATAAATTATAGTGTCAAAATTTTTTCAAAAATGGAGGATTGAATGGGGCCCAAAGCAATACCCGGCATCATTATCTAAACCCTCTATTTTATTTTTATCCGTAAAAAGCCTGTCAAAGTAGGCATATAATTGTGTACATATAGTTTTGTCTTTATTAAGAAAGCCTAAGTCTAGGCTTGAGTAGGTTTTGAATTTAGGAAAAGTTAGAAAAGTTTGGACTTCAAGCTTTGATTTGGAATTTTGTTTTCATCTTCCTTTTGTATTGTATAAATTGGCATGCTTGCCAAGGAAAGAGGCAGAATGAAAAAACACCCATTCACTCTGCGTTGTAAAAATTTCCAACCTCTCTCAAAAAACCTCTAAGTGTATTAAGTTTTTCAGAGTTTCAGAGTCTGTAATATAATCTTTGTAAATATATTTCTTATTAATATGAAGTGTGAGTAGTTTTTCTTTTTCCTTAAATATTTCAAAAGGGTAACTCTTCTATTCTAAAAATTTATTTTCTTTTTAGAAAAACTAAGTTTATGAAATGCTTGTTTGCTCATTAATATTACATGCTTTGAACCTTCGTAGTATCTGCTATTTTCTATTTTGTTACTGAGTGACCTTAGCTGAAGAGCCCGTGTTAAGTCGTGGTCAGGCGTTGGAGGGCAAATTGTAGGCAGAAAGGGAAAGGTAAAATTTAGAAAATAAAAATATACTATGTTGAACGAAGCTTAGCTTCAAGGTGGGAGTACATGTAATGAAAACAAACATTGCCAAAAAATAGTTTTTGCTAAAGAAAAGAATTTTAGAATAAAATGAGAGCAACTCGAGTAGAAATATTAAGGAAATATTATCTATAAAATAAATTTAAAAAATCAAAACTTTTTTAGAAAATAAAAATATACTATGTTGAACGAGGCTTAGCTTCAAGGTGGGAGTACATGTAATGAAAATAAACATTGCCTAAAAATAGTTTTTACCAAAGAAAAAGAATTTTAGAATAAAAGGAGAGCAACCTGAGTAGAAATATTAAGGAAATATTGTCTATAAAAGAAATTTAAAAAATCAAAACTTTATGCCCTTAGAAGAAAAACTTAGGATTAAAATTAAAATTAGTACTGAACTCATACAAGAATTAGAAGATCAAATATCAAGATATCAGTTTCTTTTATCATTAGCTTCTGGCAGATCTTTAGAAAATTACAGTTTAAAAATTTCTCAGATAAATAAACAGCTAACTGTAAAACAATAAGCCTTAAAATTAGCCATACAACAGCTTGAAGACCTATTAGCATAACTGTAGAATTAATTAGATAATTCTCAGGCCAATTTCAAAATAGTGGTAGACCACTAACTCATCCCCAAATAAAAATTGGAATTCATATGTTCTTCAATCAGTTTATCTTTTAAAGGATATTTTTTGTGAAATTGCTCTAGCTGCTGTTTAAGCTTTCTATTTTCTAGTTCTAAACATTCTATGTCAAAACTAGTCTTGGTTTTTATCTCGTGTATCTGTAACTTAAGTTCTCTTACTTGTATTTCTAATTCTCTAATTGTTAAATGTAATTCTCTGCTTTCTAGACTATGATCTTTTCTGTTATCTTCTAATGTTATCTTATGTGTCATGTTTAATTTTTCAAGACAGACTATACAATAGGTTATACTGCATAATAAACATTGAGCTCTCTTATCTTTGGTTGGAAACCAATTACAATAGCTACATCTAGTGGTATCAAATCCTAGTCCTATTTGAAAATTATGCTGACATTCAGTATCTGCATTACATTCTATCATAAAGAAAGTATCTTGGGAAGGAGTTAGTCCTATTTCCTGGTTGAGTTGTCCTAAAAAATTATCTATATTCGTATCACTTTCTGAATCACTATCTGAACTTATGGCTTCTATTTGATATTCATAATCGCTGACTATGCTATATACTTCTGAATCATCACTAATTATGCTAACTATATCTTCTTCTAAGTCTTCTATAATATGAAGTCTTTCTATCTGTTTATTAGTATTCGGCCTTTGTCGTTTTGGGCAGTTTTTTGCAAAATGATTGGGTTCTTCACATATAAAACAATTGCATTTTTTACTGTTGGGTTTTCTAACATATCTTTGTTTTCTTTTATCTTTTTCTTCTTTGTTTTCTTTTATCTTTTTCTTCTTTGGGTAATTTCTTATAATTTGTCCTATTAAAAGTTATACTTTTTTTTAATGAATTTCTGTTTTTTCCATGTCTATATTTTTTCTTCCAATATTTTTCTTTTCTATATTTTCCATATTTTTTGTATTTTTTCCTATTATATTTATCTTCATATTGCTGAGGAGTATATATTACACTGCTACAAAAGCCGTAACTTTGTTTTTTCAAATCTTTCTGTATTTTAACTTCTATACATTTTTCTCTGAGTTTATAAAATGTAAAAACTATTCTAGGTCCTATTCCTAAAGTTCCTCTTATTTTTATTTCTCCTGTGGCTATTTTTGCTGGTAAACTTGCATAATAAACTGACCATTTATTTTCTATCTCTCTTCCTAGTTCTCCTGATAATTTTCTAAAATATTTATTTCCTATTTCTTCATCAAAACTTTTTCCAGTTCTTGCTGCTATGGCTAAGTATTCTTTACTAAAAGGTACAATGTATTTCCAACTTCCTAATGTTATTTGGTCTAACTCAGTTAATGCTACGCTTTGAGCGGAATCATTTCTTCTAGAGGGATCGTATCCTAAAAGTATTTCTTTAATAAAACGGTAAAATTCCACGGGTTATTACCTAACTCTTTGAGCTGTTTAATTGTTTCTTCATATTTTCCTTTGAAAGTTAAATAATTATTATAAGCTGAATCTCCTAAAAGTGTCTCCATACATTCCCACATATCCGTTGATTCATAGGGACTGGTCATCCATGCTTTTACTGCATCTTTTTCCCATCTTTCTATTACTTCCTGCCACATCTGAGGGTCGAATCTGGCTAAATCTAAAAGGGTTCCTTGATTATTGACTGGCTGTAATTGTATACTCATATCTAGTTGTCCACGCTTTCCATGAAACTTATAGCTTTTATTTGGATCTGCGTGACTACGTCATGAACTGGCTAATGGTCTTCTTCCTCCTACTGCATAATGCATTGGTTCTATGGGATCTTCTACAGTTGGTTGGGGGTTATTAGTTCCTGAGCTTTCTATATTCATATAAAAAGTATCTTCTATGTTAGGTTGTTCTGGTATTCTAAATATTTTGCTAGGATGTATATTATCTTCTATGATATCATCTACATATTTTGTATGAAATTCCTGATCCAAAAATGATACTGCTTCGTCATGGGTATCTCCTCTGGCTAAGTATTCATAATATCTAGCATCTAATATTTTATTCATGTCTTCTAGGGTAAATTTTTCTAAATCTATCTCATCAATATTATATATCTTATTTTGTGACATGGTTTTTTCCTCTGTCATTACATAAAGCTTATTTATTTCACTACGATTATCTTGATTTTCTTCCCTATTTATACTGCTAAATTCATCATCTTCAGATTTTTCTGGTGCTACATAGGTATACTGAGTAAATTTTACCGCATAATTTCCATCTGCTGTCTGATATAATAAATTATCTTGAGGGGCTAACCTTTTTTGTCCTAAAAAGTCTCCTAATTTCCAATCTAATGCTGCATTCTCTTCAGAACTAAATTTTTTAGCTGGTAATGCTTTTATTCCTTTCGCGCCTAATAACTTAACTATCTGATCATTTGTAAGTCTATAGTGGGTATTGCTTTCTGAAACCGCTAAGCCTAAAAATCCTGTGCAAACTAATAATTTTTTTTCTCCTTTTTTCATATTGTATCCTCTACTCTTTATTCCTATTTTTATCTTTTTATGAAAGGTCGAGGTTGGTAGTAAGAAATCTGGCGTAAAATAAACTATACCTCCTTTTGAATTCATATCTAATTCATAGCTGCCTAAAATATTTTGTCCTACATCATTAAATCTATCATCATAAAGATATACAAAGACTTTAGTTCCTAAATTTTCTCTGGTTAAAGCTTTAATTCCTACCACAACTAATCCTAAATGAGTCATTTTAAGGTGTTCTTTTACTGCATATTTATAGCTTTCTCTATCTATCAAATTTAGCTCTATTTTCTCATCTTCATGAGTTACACTAATCATTTGTTCACCATAATGTTTAAACAGTTAATAAAAGGAAGTAGTAGTAAAAAGCGTAATGAAGATGAAGATGTTAAAATGGAAGAATTTATAGATGTAGAACAACAAATAGAAAAATTTAAGAAAGAAAAATTAGAATTAATTCCAGCTAAATATATATAATACACTATTTGAAAAAAAGTGTATACTAGTTATAACATTTGTGACTTTTGATTATAATTTATTATGACTTTTAATTGTGATATTTGCTATAATTTATTGTAGTGTTGGTTATAATTAATTATAAACTATTGTATTATTATTTTAATTGTGAGCATTTTATAACTTGTATATGATATATACCTTTTTGAGAAGTGTATATTACAACATTATCCTATTTTAAATAGTCATTAAAAAGAAAAAAAGGAGTGTAAAATAAGTTGGGTTTTTAGCCCAAATGTTTATATTGACTCTTTCCATAATTTCATAACAAAAGTGTGGCTCATAATACTAAAAGAATATTAGTCAACTCACTCATTTTATATAATAAAAAAATTGTATTAAAATATTAATTGTATACCATTTATAAACAAAAATTGAAAGCAAATTATCAAACAAACAAACCCAAAATTGCTACTGGATTTGGACTTTGGAACTGAAAACTAGTAGATGGCTATGATATAATGACAAGGGGTGCCACTGGTGGGTATGGTGAGATTAGAAGGACTCCCATGTGATTAGAGGGAAGCTATTCTTTTTATAGATTCTTTTGCAAAGGGAATAATTTTTAAGGATTTGTTTGGAAAGTTGGATTGGTTTTTTAGCTTTTTAAGTTAAGAAAGTTTGTTTGGATTAGTTTTTTTAACTTTTTTTTTATATTTAAATTTTATAAGAAAAAAAGTGAAATGATTATAATTTGAATATGATATTTTATTTTATTGACTTTTTAACCTATTTTATCTTTTTATAACTAAGTTAGCCAAAAAAACCAACCCAATCTAATTGCCAAATGACACCTCAACTCAATAGTAGATTTTTAATGGGTTGGAATTGTCTCAAGTTTAAATTTGAATTTAATTATTATGTTTGGATTCGTGAGATCTATTATAAGTCCCGTTTTGATGATTTAAATTATTCATTTTGTACGATCTTTCATTTACATCATTCGTAAAAAAAATTAGATCGATACGATAATTACTATTTTTTCATTTTATCGTATTTATCGTTGAAATATATTATCATTCCTAATGTTTCTTCCTCTTTTTACACCTCTCTATTATTCTAAATCTTAACTCTGCACCTAGAACTTCACTTCTACACAATTACGATTCACACCCACCACCGCTGCCCCAACTGTCCACAATTGTGCGCACGCGAAAGAAAAAATAAATTTGGGATTTTTAAATCTTGAAGAAGAAGAAGAAGAAGAAAAAGAAGATGATGAAAAGAAAGTATAAGGCGACAATAGTAAAAGAAAAGGGTCGGTGAGAATTTGAGTGTATTGTATGGAGGTATGGGAGGGATTGGACAACAGAACAGGTTGGGAGGGGGCGACAAGAAAAGGAGGGAATAGTCACTAGTGGAGTAGCAATAATGGGTGGATGGTGGTAGAGAAAGATAGAATAGGTAGAGAAATTTGAAAATTTAGAACTTGAGAAGTTTTTAATAATTTTATGGAGCAATAAAATTATTTGCACACATATTTTATCCCAGTATATATTATCTATGTCATTTGAATATCAATTTTTGAATAAAAAAATAAATGTTCGAATATCAACTATTGAATAACAAAAATATTGTTCAATAATTGATATCCAAAACGTAATAGTTAACTATCTCGAACTATTATCTTGTTACATTTAACACATTCCATTATAATTTTGTCCCGAGATTTAATCGGAATTGTGTGTGCTTTTTTCTGACCACACTACCAAACAGGTACTCGGTTGGAGAACAGTGGCAGAATAGATTGCGCCCAAACGACCTGTCACAGAAAGAAAAAGACTCCGGCGGTGGTTCGTCCACCCAGGGGCACTCCGACGATCAAGTCAGTTATCTCTCAAAGATAGCAAAAGTGCTTAACTCACTATTCAAAATACAAAAAGCGTACCTTTGACCCACGAGGACGCCTTACTTTTATAACCAACACTAACCTGATCCTTGTAGAAGCCTAGCTTTTAATGGGCTCTGGCTTAATGCCTATCTAGGATTCTCAAATAGATAAAGATAAACTCCCTAAGAGCTTTATCTTTATCCAAGCTGAAGTCCTCCCTCATTTTAGGACTCTTGTAACTTATCCGCTCATCTCGGATTCTGATATCTCCTCAGACAACCTCGGCCTAGCCGAGATTACCTCGGCGTCAAGTCAAGGACATGTGGCACCTCGATGCCACCTTGGCCACGTGCTGCTATCCAAAAAATATGTCCCCACAACTGCCCCCTAGGTTCTATTACTTCGGTATCCTGAGGTGATGGAACCTATATCATTTCTTCCATTTAGCACGTTGGCTAAGCGGGCTCTGTGATTCATTACCGAGGTTATCACACATCGGCTTCCATATGATAAACACTTCAGTGTGTTTGCATCAATACTTTAGAACCAATAACTAAGTTTGTTCAAGTTTATTTAGCCGAGATCGTCCCCCTAGTCGAGGTCTTTGCTTCATTAAATCAAAAACTCCAAGAGTTTTCACACGCGTATGAGCTGTCACGTACAGTAATTCAACCGTTTTTGCCACGCGTCTCTTCCCCATTGAATCGTACTTTACACGCGCCATTAAGTCGCGTCACATTTGCGTGCGCTGCCTGACAAACACGTCATCCAAGGCATATTCATTGTGGTTTGCTGCCCTTTCGTGTTTTTTGACAAAATTCTGCATTCTCTCTTCGCCGTTTCATTTTTGCATCTTCGTTTTCGTTTAAACTTTCTCTCTCTAACTTTCTCTCCCAAATCCTCCATTGCTGCTTTCGTGAAGCTTTCTGTAACCACTTTCACTCTCCCCCTCCGGCGAGGCTTTCGTTGCACTTCTTTGCTCACTGCCACCGTCTGACACCGTCGTACTTCACACCGGCCTTATTTTCCTCGGTAAGCCATTGTTCCTCTTATTTCAATTTCTTGTTTTGCTTCAAACTGCTATGCTTGTACACTGCTATGGTGTTTTTATTCATGCTCTTAATTTGTTACTTGTGTGTTGATTTCCACCATTCGTCATCTGTTTCACGATTCTACTCTTGCATAATCTGTTGCTGGTATACACACACACACACGCATACTGTTCATATACTTGACATTCTTGTTTGGCGTTCTTGATAGCTTAACACTGTTCTTGATTTGTGTATATTTATATTTTATGCAATGTTCTTGAACCCCTTCTGGTTTTCTTGAGTCTGAATCTCTATTCTTCTCTATTTTCTTGTTGTGTTCTCCAGATTCTTGCCTTCAATCCTTGTTTCTGTAGCCTTACGTTTGGGACTTGTTCTAGAACTTACAAACTTTAGGAAAAATTGAAACAAATTCCCTTTAGATCCTCAAAAACCCTTGCCCTGGCATACGTTTAGGTTTTTCCGAGGTCCTTTAAACCCCAACAAACCACTTCCTTTTGCAATCCAACATCTTCCTCTTTAGCCAACATCATGGGTATGTGGAAGTGGAGGGTAGACACCCTAACTAGGCTAGAATATTTCAGGCAGGAGTTCGCCATCCCTGCCGACGTTCATCTTAGGTTGGCTAGGGAGGACGACTCCATCATGCCCACAAACGACTCCATGCCTTTCCCAGTGATAGCCTTCATAGAGTGTGGACTTAGGTTCCCTCTTGACATCCTTTTCCGAGATGTCCTTCACTACTACAAACTGAACCTAATGCAGCTTGCCATTAACTCTTATCGAGTTATCAATGGCATAATTGCCTTAGCCAAGAAAGAGAATGCTAGGGTTACCCTCGCCGACATCCAGTACTACTACACCATGTGTGGCCTTAAGTCAGAAAAAGGTTACATCTACTACCTTAAGCCAAGGTCGACGGAATACAAACTCATTGCCGACCTCCCAGACTCAAAGAAGGGTGCTGGAGACGATTACTTCATCGTCTCGGGCAACTGGGAGTTCCCACCAGAAGATGACCTTCACCTCTATCCCCTAAGCCGAACAGTTTTCAGAGAGGGAGATGGTAAGAACCAAGCATCACCTTTATTTGCTTTCAAGTCTTTCTTACTTTAATATTTTTGTATGCTCTAACGTCTGTTTACTTTGTTTTGCAGTTCTCCCCTAGCCACCAAAGGACTTCCGCAAAAACTTCTACCCTAGCAAAGATTTTAAGAGGCTGTTGGGTCTGCCAGTTGACCAGCGAAAAGCCCCTTTGCTGCTCAACTACATCTCGACGTATAAATCTGTACTTCTCGACGTCCCAAGAAAAAGCAAGTCTCCTCCTTTAACAACAACTTCCCAAGCTGAATTATCCAGGCATGACCAAGGATCAACATCTGGTCCTGTAGAGCAACCATCAACCTCTACTCCACAACTAATCCCACCCTTTCAACGCCAATGCCGACGCCGACGTCGAATTCCACTGCTTGCACCAGTAGGCAGAACTCAAAGCCGATGACGCCGGAGTGCCGAAGGGGCCTCATACGATCCAGCCAACCCCCCAACTGCACCTTCAGCGATCCATTTTGGCACTACGGTCACCGTTGCCGTAGACGCCGACGAGATGGGTCGTAAAAAGGTTGTAGCAGACGACCTTCTAGCCGACATCCCTAACATTGTCACCATACAATCTTCACCATCGCAATCCCAGCCAAAACCAAAGCAAAAAAGGCTGAAGAAAGCCCAAGCTAAGGCAACGGTAACTCAGATTGATTTTGAGGACACCTTGCCAATTTCAAAACTGGCCGAGAGCGAGAAGACCTCCTCTGCCACCGAAAAGAGGCCCACCAAGGCCGAACCATCCGAATCCACTAAGTTAAAGAGGTCGAGGTCGGACTCTGCGGCCACCTTGGGTTCTCGCAAATCTGATGCCCTCTGGGCCCCTTTAATCACAATTAAGTCAGAGCTGGTGACAGCGCCGATGACATCGAAGTCGGCGTTGCCCTCTCTACTACCTTGCTCCTTCCCAAAGACCTCGACCGCAACGCCGAGGTCAACGAATATGAAAATTTCGCTCTGATGTTGCAACACTCCGTAAAAGTAAGCCCCTAGCACTTAATACTCTCCATACTCTTTTTTTTCATACTTAGAGTTTTATTAACTTTTGTTTTGTCCATTTCTTTTAGGCAATCCAGCACGCCTACTCATTCGCGATGCAGGCTTTCGATATCAAGAAGGAGTTGGTCAACAAGACCAAGGAGGCTGCTAATTTGTTGAAGACCGTCAATAGAGTCGAGGCCAAGATGAAGATGCTCATAGATCAGGCCAAGGCAGCCAAACAAGCCCAGGATGAGGCCGAAGAGAAGGCAGAACCTGCTGAGGCCGTTGCTAAGGTCGTTGAAGCTGAAAAGAAGGAGGCCGAAGTGAAGACCGCCGATGCCCAAGCCAAGCTCATTGCTGCTTTGGCCACAAAGGATGCCGAGATCAAGGCGACGGATGAGAAAGCATACGCCGATGGGGCAGCCGACGTCCGTGAGGATTACAAGAAGTAAGTAAAACAGGCATGCAACAAGGGTTTCACCATTGGTTGGATGGTTGCTTTAAAAGAGTTGGCTGCCCCCGAGGAATCACCTCTCCAAGAAAATAGCCGCATCATCCTGCCATTCCCTCCCACTCTAAGCCAATCCGAGGACGAAGCTGAGTCCGAGGACGAAGCTGATGCCGATAAGATCGAAGAAGCTGCTGGGGCCAAGTCCCCAACTCTGAATGAGCAAGTTTTGGACTTGACTCAGGATGAGGAGGATGAAGTCTCTAAAGGTGCCTCCTCCCAGAAGACAGCCTCCGAGGTGCCAATCGTCGAGAAGAGCATTAATCAGACTCTATGAGAGATTGACGCCGAGCTCGAGGCTGAGAAGGCTACCGAGAAGGGCTCATAGTTGTCTTATGAGGTGAGACATAACCAACTGTTGGCACCGAGTAGTCCATATTGATGCTTTTCTTTATTTCTTGTACCTTGTACTTTTTCTTTACTTTTGAAACAATGTTAGCTTTAATTTGGCCAACGTGCCACCTTTGTAATCCGAACAAGTAATCCCTTTGTAGGCCGAAGTACCATTTTTCATCTTTGAATGCAATTTCAACTTCTTCTTTCAAATGTTTGTATGTTTGTCTTTCCTTTTCTGCCTTGTGCGATTCCATACTTAGAATATTTTGCATGTCTTCAGTTGATGCCTTTTAGCTGTATAATCTCATCGGATTAACATACTTCGGATATTTTTGCTGAATGTTTTATCTTGGCCTTGTCTTAGTACTTGAAAAACATTGTAAGAAAGTTTTCTCAAGTGTTTATCTAAAACATGCCACTTCACTTTCAGCTATCAAGACTTCTGTCTTCCATTATTTTCCAGCATGGTAATCTTGGCAAGTACGTAAGTACGTCTTTCAACATAACGTTGGCTTAACTTCAACTTATAAATTTAAAATTTCAACAAGTGTTAAACCAATTTTAGCTTGTAAATTCCAACTTCCAAGCATTTATTCTCCAACTCTCTGCCCCCTAATGTGAATTTAAAGTTCCACTTGGGTTCTCATTAAGTATGGACCTATGATATTGTCGCCGAGACCTGATTCAAATAGAGGCTGACTGAGGTTATCAACCTCGGTCTCTATTAATCTAAGTGATATGTACTTAGTGCCATTCAAAGTTTTAATTCTGCCGATATAACAAATCTAGGTGAATCCAACTTAGTTCAACCCTATCATATGTAAATATAATTCAACTCTGTCATATAATAAGTCTAAGTTATTCGTCATGTTTCAACTAGAAACATCGCCAACTTAGTTCAACTCTATTATATGCAAGTACAATTCAACTCTGCCATATAATAAGTTTAAGTTATTCGTCATGTTTCAACTGCAAACATCGCTAACTTAGTTCAACTCTATTATATGCAAGTATAATTCAACTTTGTCATATAATAACTCTAAGTTATTCGTCATGTTTCAATCAGAAATATCGTCAACTTAGTTCAACTCTATTATATGCAAGTATAATTCAATTCTGTCATATAATAAGTCTAAGTTATTCGTCATGTTTCAATCAGAAACATCGCTAAGTGATTGGTCAATCCTTTTACACAAGGTTGAAATAAAAAATCGAGCTAAAATTTTATTAATTACTTCGGCTAAAATCAGAAAATTTAAAAACAAAAGGAAATCTTAATGATAGAAAAACTTCAGGTTGCAAGTATTCTAAGGCCTTGGCAACTCTTTGCCTTCACTGTCTTCAAGCCGATACGCCCCATTGCCCAGGACCGAGATGATTTTATAAGGTCCTTCCTAATTTGGGCCAAGCTTGCCCTTTCTGGGATCCTTCTTGTTGCCGACGACTTTTCTCAGGATGAAGTCCCCAAATTGAAACTCACATGGGTTGACCTTTTTGTTGTAAGCCTTGGCAAGCTGCTGCTGGTATGCCCCCAGCTGAATTGCTATTTTTTCTCTTCTTTCTTCCAATAAGTCTAGATCTCGGGCTAAAAATGCATCATTAGTCCAATTCTCTGCTCCCTAGGTTCTGATCCCTGGGATGCCAACCTCCAGTGGAATTACTGTCTCTGTGCCATAAGCCATGGCAAATGGGGATTCCCCAGTTGATCTTCTCGGCGTAGTCCGATATGCCCAGAGTACACTAGGCAACTCATCCACCCACTTTCCCTTTGCTGCTTCCAGCTTCTTCTTGATCTCATTCAATATAGTTTTGTTGGATGCTTCTACCTGTCCATTGCTTTGAGGAAAGCTTGGAGTGGAATAGTAGTTTTTAATCTTGTATTTTGCACAGAAGCTCTTAATTAGCTTACTGTTAAACTGCGTACCATTGTCTACTATTATTGCCCTTGGGATCCCAAACCTGGTGATGATGTTCTTCTATATGAAGTTTTTCACATCAATGTCCCAAATTTTTGCAAGGGGTTCAGCTTCAACCCACTTGGTGAATTAATTTGTTGCCACTAGCAGGAACTTCCTTTGTCCAGTTGCTTGAGGCAGCTGTCCAACAAGATCCATGCCCCATTGGGGAAATGGCCAAGGGCTGGACACTAGGTTCAGATCTGCTGCTGGTTGGTGTATTAAAGGTGCAAACCTCTGACACTTCTCACACTTTCTAACTTAGGCTTCAGCATCTTTCTGCATATAGGGCCACCAGTACCCATGAGTAATGGCCCTATGAGCAAGTGACCTGCCCTCAGTGTGGCTTCCACATACTCCTTCATATATCTCATACAAGAAGTCTTCAACTTGTGAAGGATGCACACACTTCAAAAGGGGACCAGTAAAAGATCTTCTATAGAGATGCCCCTCTACTGTTAGACTGAATCTTGCCGACTTTAGTATGATCTTATGTGTTTCTTTATGATCATCAGGCAGTTTCCCCTCTTTAAGGAATACTATTATTGCATCCATCTAGCTTGGTCCCATCTCCACACCCATTGCTTCATGCTCTGTGTTCAGTGGTTTTACACTTGGACCTGATAAGTAGTCAACCATTATTGTCCTTGCCTCTCCTAGTTTTATTGCACTAGCCAGGTTGGCCAAGGCATCAGCATGGCTGTTGTCATCTCGGCTAATTTCTTATAGTCGGTAATTTTGGAACAATGCTATCAGTCTGCCCACCTCATTTGTATAGGCCGCCATCATTTTATCTCGAGTAGCGTATTCGCCTGTTACCTGGTTGACGATAAACTGGGAGTCACAGAAGACCATTACCTTGTCGGCTTCCATTGCCACTGTCAACTTTAATCCTGCTATCAGTGCTTCATACTCTACTTCGTTGTTTGAGGCCTTAAACCTCAAATGAACGGATTGTTCCAGCATCTGCCCATCCGGTGATACTAGCACTACTCCTGTCCCCGCTTCTTGTCGGTTTGAATTTCCATCGACAAACAGGCGGAAGGAGTCGCCGACGTAAATACTGCAGGGCCTGAGTTTCTCTTTTTTCCTCTGTTATGCTATCCCCAGCTGGGTTTCTCTTTGTTCACCTGGACATCGCGTACCTCAGCTCAATGGAGCCCGATGTATAATGGCTCCTGGTGTGAACTCGGCCACGAAGTCGACCAAAACTTGGCCTTTGATTGCTGTTCTGGGTCTGAATTCCAGGTCATATTAGCCTAATACCACTGCCCATCTGGCTATCCTGCTTGTCAGATCTCCTTGCTGCAACAGAGACTTCAAAGGATACTCACACTACAATCTCGTGGGCTTTAAAGTAATGATTCAGCTTCTTGAAGGCCATTACCAAAGCTAGTGTTAGCTTTTCCAAAAGTAGATATCTGGTCTCTGCATTTGCTAGGGTTTTACTCACATAGTAAATTGCCCTTTGTTCTCCCTTATCTTCCCTGATTATCACTGCACTTATTGCATGCTCTGAGACCGCCAAGTATAAGAACAGTTCCTTTTTCGGTACTAGATTTGAGAGAATTGGAGCTGTGGTCAAGTATTTCTTCAAGTCGACCAAGGCAACTTCGCACTCCTCTGTCCATAAGAAGTCTGTGGCTTTCTTTACTAAACTGAAGAAAGGTTTGCATTTGTCAGAACTTTTGCTTATGAATCTATTTAGGGCTGCAGCCCTTCTAGCCAATGTCTGCACTTGTTTTGTCGATGTTAGGCTCTCTAACTCCAGAATGGCCTTGATTTGATCTGGACTTGCCTCAATGCCCTTTCTGGTGACTAAGTATCCCATGAATTTTCCTGTCCCAACTCTAAATGCACACTTTGATGCATTGAGTCAGAGCGAAATGTCTTTAGGATGTCAAAGACTGTCTTTAGGTCGGCTAGATGATCTTCAGATTCCTTGGTCTTTACAACCATGTCATCAATGTATACTTCAACTGTTTTGCCTATTAGATGCCTGAACATCTTAGTCACTAATCTCTGGTAAGTTGCTCCTGCATTTTTCAACCCAAAATGCATGACTCTGTAGCAATACAACCCTTTTAGGGTGATAAATGCAGTTTTCTCCTCATATGCGGGGCACATGGCTATCTGGTGGTACCCCTTGTAGGCGTCCATGAAGCTCATCCTTCCATGCCCTGAAGTGGCATCCACCAATTGGTCAATCTTGGGTAGTGGGAAACTGTCTTTGGGACAAGCCTTGTTCAGGCTGGTGAAGTCCACGCAGACCCTCCACTTCCCATTCTTTTTCTTCACAACCACCGTGTTTGATAACTATGTTAGGTAATTTACCTCTCAAATGGCTCTAGCCTCCAGAAGTTTATCCACTTCCTCTTCTACTGCCTCAACATGCATAGAGATGGCAATTTAAACCCGGCCCGATGGGGACCCGATCTCCCGATCCCGATTAACACGGGGTTTTCCCGAAAAATATCCCTGACGGGCCGAGGACGGTATTAAAAAAAAAATCCCCGATTATTTTCGGGCCGGGGACGGTGATAAGTGATTCGGCCCGGCCCCGACCCCGGCCCGACCCCGTTCCCCGTCCCGTTTCTCCCTACCTCCCTCTCCCTCTCTCATTTCAAATTTAATATAATATAATATTATATCTATACTCATCATCTCCTGTGTTGACTGACCGAAACAATTAATAATAAACCTAATATAATATAATATTTATCTATACTCATATAATATATACTAATCTCTCTCTCTCTCTCTCTTCTCAGAACTCATCTAACAATCCCAAAACCAGAACATTCCTCTCATCTCTCTCATTTCAGATCTCTCTCTCTCCCATCTCAGATGTGTGTGCTGTGTGTTTATTTCAGATGTGTGTACTGTGTGTTTATATATATATTATATATATATATGTGTGTGTGTGTGTGTATGTGTGGTGTGTGTAAACAAACATGTAAACAAACATATCTGGCCCCTCTCTTTCACTCTCTCACACGTTGCATCTCTCCCACACCACCGGCTCCTTCTCACCGATAGCTCCCTCACTGCCGGCTTCTTCGCTCCTCATCGCCGACTCATCTCTCTCTCACGGATCTCCTCTCTCTCTCTCTCTCTTATTTTTTGCTTTGTTCTTCAGATCTGGAAAGTGGTAGAGATGAAGATGAAGATGTTGATGAAGATCTGTTGATGTTGTTGTTGTCGTTCAGATCTGAAGATGAAGATGGTTTCTGGAGCTGTGTGTGTGTTTTTTTTTTTTTTTGGCCCGGGATTTTCGGGGTCAGGGAAACCCGATCCCCGTTAGGGGACAGGGATGGGGGCGGTAGTGGGTTCCCCGTCGAGGATCAGGGCCAAGGGGATTTCCACCATCGGGGATCGGGGACGGGGACGGGGAGGGTGATCCCCGGCCCCGCCCCGCCCCGCCCCGCCCTGTTGCCATTCCTAAACATGCATCAACGTCGGCCTTCTTGCTCGCTGGATGACATGCTTGGCCGACCTGTCCACATTCAATTTATGGCAAGTGGCCTTGGGGTCAATGCCAGACATCTCGTACGGTGTCCAAGCAAACACCTCAAGGTTTGCTCTCAAGAATGCTTCTAACTCCCTTTCCTCTTTCTCGACCAAGCCTGAGCCGAGGAGGAAGAAACGTTCTTCATCCTCTTGCTGGACTAAGATCTTCTTCAGGGCTTCCTCACTTTTCTCGGCTGGTTCCTTGTTGACGTCCTCAAGGACCTCCATGTCCTCATCTTCAATCTCTGTTGCTTCTGCTTCTCGTATGTTACAGGTGGATTTCATGGCTGCCATGGAGCAATTCTTTGCCTGCACTTGATCCTCTCTGACCTCCTCAATTCCATGCTCTGTTGGGAATCATAACAGCTGGTGCAATATTGAGGGAAGAACCCCAATTGCATGCAGCCATGGCCTACCCAGGATAGCATTGTAAGGGGAGGGGGTGTCAATTATAGTGAACTCAGTTTTTACCTTTTTGGTGCCAGCCTGCACCTCAAAACTTACTGCTCTTAGGGGCCACATCAGCGTTTCATTGAATCCGACCATTGGGCCATTGGATTGTTCCAGATCATCTTGGTGAAGGCCAAGCTCCTTGTAACATCTGACATACATGATGTCACAAGAGCTGCCCTGGTCAATCAAAATTCGCTTTACCTAGCACTCTCCAATCTAGAGGGATATTACCAAGGCATCGTTGTGTGGATGTTGTACCATCTCTAGGTCATCTTCAGTAAAGGACACCACTAGTCCTTGGTACTCCTCGGCCCGATGTCTTTTTGAACCTGGTATACATGTTGCAAGTATTTTACCTTCTGAGTTTCTCCACGTATCTCATTTTCATCGACCTTCGAGTGAATCACATTGATCACTCCAGGTTCGCTTGCTTACGGTGGCGGTGCTGGTGAAGGGGGTGTCGCCAGTGCCTAAGGCAGTCTCGCTTCTTTTCCCTTGTCCTAGTCTCATCTACCAGGTCTCTTAGATGACCTTGTCTTGCCAGGTCTTCCAGATGTGCTTTTAGGGCTCTGCACCCTTGAGTTAGATGCCCATCCTCATTGTGGTAGACACAATGTTTCCCTAGACTTCTTTCCATAAATTCACTAGGAAACTTTTCTAGTGCTCTGTAATAGGGTTGATTCTGGATTCTTTCCAAGACTTTGTAGACTGGAATTCGGAATACAGTTGTGACTGCCTATACAGCCCTTAGTCCTGTTTTTTGCTTATTGTATCTATCATGACCTCGGCCTCGCTTCGGCGAGCCGTTTTTCTTCTCTTGTTTCGACGCTTTTGTCCCCGGCGTGTCCTCTTCGGTCCTGACATACTTTTCTATCCTGGCCATAAGTTCCTCCAAGTGTGAAGCACATGACATATTTATTGATTTTTAGGACAATAATCATTACTACAAAAACAGATAAATATCACACTTTTTTTTGTGTGATGTATGTTATTTAATCACACCTTTTAAGTTTTATTAAAGTGTGATCTTTGGGAGTGTGATTAAAAGATGTCATTTTTAATCACACTCTTTAAGTGTGATTAATAGTATTTAGATCACACCTTTTAAGTGTGATTAATAACATTTAGATGTGAAAAAAAAATATATTACACTCACTAGCTTCTCATTTGCTCTTGTGGAGATTCGAACTATCAACCGTCTCACACGTGATGTATGTTATTTAATCACACCTTTTAAGTTTTATTAAAGTGTGATCTTTGGGAGTGTGATTAAAAGAGGTCATTTTTAATCACACTCTTTAAGTGTGATTAATAGTATTTAGATCACACCTTTTAAGCGTGATTAATAACATTTAGATGTGAAAAAAAAATATATTACACTCACTAGCTTCTCATTTGCTCTTCTGGAGATTCGAACTATCAACCGCATTGCTTTGAGGAAAGCTTGGAGTGGAATAGTAGTTTTTAATCTTGTATTTTGCACAGAAGCTCTTAATTAGCTTACTGTTAATTTATTATTTATATAGTACATAGACCCGTATTAATATAAAAGTATATATATAAAGATAATTATTTTTTATTGAACATAATTTACTAGAAAAAAAAAAGAGACCACTTTTGGCAACTAAACATAATTTTAGTCGCCAATTCTATACTTTTGGCTACTAATTATTTTTTAGTCATTAAAAAATTTAATTCCCATGCTAAAATTACTACTTTTGGAGACTAAACTTCTTTTTAGTTGCCAAAAAGTTTCACTTTTGGGTACTAAACATCTTTTTAGTCTCTCAATGCCTCAGTTTTGGCTACTAAATTTTTTTTAGTCGCAAAAAAATCTCATTTTTGGCTACTAAAATTTTTTTAGTCGATAAAAACCTCACTTTTGGCTACCAAACATCTTTTTAGTCACCCAATACCTCACTTTTGGCTACTAATTTTTTTTTAGTCGCCAAAAAACCTTACTTTTGGCTACTAAAATTTTTTTAGTCAGTAAAAGCCATATATGGGCAACCAAATAGATTTTTAGTTGCCAAAACCTATACTTTTGGCTACTAAATTTTTTGTCGCCAAAAATATTTATTTTTGGCTACTAATGCTTTTTTAGTCGCCAAGACCTATACTTTCAGTGACCAAATGTGTTTTTTTAGTCGCCAAAAATGCTTTTTCTTGTAGTGGAGTGTGATTAAATATATATATATATATATATATATAATTACACTTATTTAAAAAGTGTGATTAAAAAGTAATAATGTATATATAATCACACTTTAATTAGAAGGTGTGATTAAAAAATATATAAATAATCACAGTTTAATTAGAATGTGTGATTAAAAAAAATATATCTAATCACACTTATTTAAAAAGTGTGATTAAAAAGTAGTAGTGTATATATAATCACACTTAATTGAAAAGTGACATAAAAAATGAATGTTATCACACTCAATCAAATTAAGTGTGATTAAAATATTAATCTAATTTTTTTTATCACACTTCCAATAAAAGTGAGATTTTTTTTTTGTCAAAGTGTGATCTTGAACTATTTTTGTAGTAGTGAATACCCTTGTATAGTAATCTCATATACACTTTGTCTCCATTATCTTAGTAGTAAAATGCAAACGAGATTACCAAATAATGACATTATTGTTTTAAAATTTTAATAAATATGTCATGTGCTTCACATTTGATCTGATTTTGTATAAATTTCCAACAAAATTCTAACATAAAGAATTAATTGTAACAAAATAATACTTCAAAATGGTTAATAATAATAGTTGAGTTTTGAAGCACTAGCAAAAAAATGCAAATAAGAATTATTCAGTGTATTTGGTTTTAGTTTTCTGAATTCATTTTTTTGAAAATTGAGTTTTTTGTTTTTTGTTTTTTGTTTTTCGTGTTTTTTTGTTTTTAATAAATATTTTTTAAATTTTAAGCATTTTTTTACTTTTTTAGATACACCTTACTTAGATGTATCTAAAAAGTAAAATATTTGTGAAAAATATTTCAAAAAATTAATAAATACACGAAAATACAAAAAAACATACTGAATTTTCATATATATATTTTTTTATTTTTGGTATTTAGTGAATTTTTTAAAGATTTTTTTCATGAAAATTATACTTTTTAAGTGTATTTATGTTAAATGTATCTAAAAATTAAAAAAATTACTTAAAATATTAAAAAAAAATTCAATAAAAACAAAAAAATACCAAAAATAAGAAAATAGAATTTTTAAAAAAGTGTTTTTAGAAAATCCAAATCAAGGATTATAATTTACCCAAATAATTTTTGTTAAAATTTGGAGTAAAGCTAAAAATGGCCCAGCCTCATAAAATTTCCCCCAAAACAGTTTGTTTTGTAATTTAGCTTGAATAAAGGGATAGATAGATGTTACCTGGCTTGTGAGGGTGCTCTATTTACACACTATTTTACATTTCACATTATTAATTGGTTTAATTTTTATTACAATATTAACCTTATGTAAAATGATTATAAAGGACAAAGGGTTATGATACACACCTTTTGTAAAATTATCATAAAGGACAATAATGAATACAATACACATCAAGTATCTCAAATGTTGTTTCCACCAACATAATATCATTACCCTTACCTCTACCCCGACGCCGACGCCGACGCCGACCTCGACCTCGGCTACAAATAGAATTTGTTAATGCACGACGTCGTCTCTCTGAGACAATGGTTGGAATACACAAATGGTCATCTATTTCTGAAAATGAAACAGAAAACCGTGAAAGATAAGTCCGTTCGAAAGTACAGAGCCGAACTATTCAATTTTGTTCGACATTAAAATGTCGAACATATTGAATTTGTTTGACAGAAATACTTCGGACAAAAATGTTAATGTTCAACAGGCCAGTGTCGAACATTTCGCAAAATCAAACTTCTATATATAATGCCACTGCTTCGCAAAATCAAACATTTATACACAATGTTCATGGCAATGGAAAAACGTACATAAAACCCTCAAATCTAGGCAAAATGAAAATTTTCATCTATTGTATCTCCAATATGTAGTTGTTTCCACCGACATGATGAAATAGAGAATAGAGAAGAATTGGTTTCACTACTGGTGTTTTTGATGAAACAGAGAATGGAGGGGAAGATCGCTAGTGAGGTGTGTGAGTGAGTAAGAGTGAAGATGGAAGATATTGGTGAAAGTGTATAAACAAGGGTAAAGGTAAATGATTATGACGTGTATTGAACAAATTTTATATTTATCAAATTATTAAAGGGTGCCCGAGTAGTGGGATGACTTAGGCCAAGTTGACAACCTAAAAATAATTTATCTTTTTATTTTTTTTCATTATATCATCTCTCTACCTTTTTTATATAATAAAAAATACCCTTATTTAGATATTCTTAACCAACCGCTTAACAGAGTACGTGTAAATGGAGGCAGCCCTCGTCCAGTCGTTTGTTGGACGCTAAAACTCCACGCAAAAACAAATACTAAACAAACTGGTGAAGAAGACGAAGAATGAGACACGGAGAGAGAGAGAGAGAGCTCCGAAGACCCAAATAGGAGCTTCAGAGCTTCCTTTCTTTACTAAGTTCCTGGTTTCAATCCCCAATTCATCAGTATAGGTACCTTCTCAAACTCATGTTCTTTTCAGAAAGTTAGATTTTTTTTTTTTCTTTCAATTTCTGGCTGAAATTCACACTCACACACTGCATATATGTTCAAATACTTATTCAAGGAAGCTAAAGCGATAGATTTTGTATTGGGAGTTGTGAATTTTAATCTTTTGTACAGTGTTTGTGATTTGGGGTTGCTCAAATTCGGGAACTGAATTGTGGGTTTTTCATTTAAGGCTTGTAAAGTGCCATATAGTTTTCTCTCAAATTCGAACATTAATTTCTTTCTGTTATGCTTTTCAAAGTTTCATTAGGGCACAATCCCAATTGACCCTGTAATTTGATTGAATTACTGCTCAATCAGGGCTAACACTCATTTGGGAATTGTGGGTTTTCTCATAGCTCTTCATTTCTGACTTACACGAGCTTGCACTTAGTTTTATAACCTGGTACAGGCTCTATCATAACATCAAACTGTCATTTTGTTAATCAGAGAATTTGACTCTTTGTTGCTGGAGCTCTATCTCAATCACATTGTGCACCCTTTGTGTTTGGATCAGCTTGGCAGGCATTTGAATATCCAAGGAATCGTCTTTACCGAGCATCTATGGCTACTTCTGGATCAAAAGCTGCTACCGGAGATTTAGTTGTTGATAGCTTAATCTCAAGTTGTGGGAATGTTTTAAACTTTGTACAACCAACCGGTGTTTATTTCAGTGATAGAAGGCTGCACAATTGCCAAAAAGCTGGCATAGGTTTCAAAAGTCAAGAAACAATTAACAGGTGCAGTATTTACGGGTGTCATAAATTTGATATTACATGGAGGTCTGGCAACTCTAATTCACTTGTTGGACCATGGTTTAGAAGCCTCCATACCTCTTCCTCTCAATGTTACTCTGATGATGCTGTCCCCAATGTGTCATTCGATGGATTGGCATGTGATGAACAGCTTGCAAATTCTGCGGCTCCCGCTGAGCGGTACATGCTTTTATCTTGTGGTTGTTTTATCTCCTTCTCTTATTATTATTTTTACAAGTTTTTTTATGGGAGCATATCTCATGATTGGTACTTACTTTTGCACTATCACTCTCTCAGTAACTCTAATTTTAATATTTTTTGAAGCAATTGTGGGGGTTCACTTGTACGATACCAATTGTTACGTATGATTCTCTTAACAAAATTAACACAAATAAAAAAGAAGAAATAGGAAAGAAAAGACCCACTTCCCGGGGGGGGGGAGACCCACTTGGGGGGGGGGGACCTCTTGTTGGTTCAATTCGAGGTGAACCTGACCTCCATAACTTGACAAGAAATTAATCAGAAAACATCCAGCCCTTTATTCATAGATCCACTGCTTCATTTTAACTGATATTTTGCAAATGAGTAATAATTTCATTGGCATTCTAGTATTGTAGTCTATAAACCCCACTTATTTTACTCGAGAAGGTATATTGTCGTTTAGCCATCCATCCCTAGTATTGTGTTATTGAAACATTTTTGTTTGCTGCCTTTTTTTTTCAGTTAACATGAAGATTCAAACCCCTAACTCATGCCCTCCCTTTTGGATGTGCCAAGAAAAAAAAATTTGATTTGTTTGTGCAACCATTTGGAGCATATTTCTTCTTCTCTTTCTTTGTTTGTGCCATTACTGATGATGTTGTTATTAATTAAGATATAGTGGATTTGGTTATCATGATTGTATTCATTTTTTTCTCTTCATGTTGCTACCTTCCATAAGTAGGAATACAATGCCTTTTAAGGATATGGTTGTAAGTCACAAAATAAGACATGAAAAAAACTAATTTGCATGAACAGGGGACAAAACACATATGAAAATAAGGCTCCCATTTTTCAAAATGCTAGAATAGCGAAGGAAACTTTAGAAAACATTGAGCATGTCAGTAAAAGGGGAATCTACCTTGCAAAGCTAAAGGTTTTAATAAAATATATACTTTTGCGTAGATTACTCGAGGAATTACTGAGTCAAAAGTCCAAAAATCTTACTCCATGAAACTATTTTAGTTGGGTGCCATAGACCAATTCGGGTAATGGGAGTTAAACAAGGGATAGAAAGAGCTGAAGATCCACCTTTTCTGACAAAAATTTGAAATTGCTAAGACTCTTACACAATCATGGATTCTAAGGATGAGAAGTGGACTCAACGACAAGTTCAAGTAATATAAAGCTCAAAAGGAATGAAAAATTAATAAAAATCCTAGATCCATATCAAGGGGTTGTTTTTTGACTTTTTACGAAAAAACATAAAATATGGGTTGGATTTTAAGTGATGTGATAGAGAGGTAATGTGACCCAAATAAGATGATTGTGACCAAAATACGATAATGTGCTAAAATAGCGTGTGCTATTTTAGCAAATGCCAAACAAGCACTAAATGAATGGCTGTCGGTTGATTATTTGTTGTCCAGTGTGCTACAATTACGATTAGGGTAAACTACCAATAGGTTTTAATAGTTGGTCTTAATTTCCATCAAGTCCTATTGAAAATAAGTCCCAGTAAAATCGTCATCGTCGCTAAAAATAATTTTTTTTGATAATTTTTTGCATATGTCGCTAAAGATAGACAATTAGTAACTTTCGTTTGTCACAATTTATCTAAAATTTACAATTAGTAACGTTTTTCTGTGACGAATTTTTCAAACTGTCGCTGAAAGTTAAAAATTAGTGACTTTTTTGTGATGATTTTTTTAAATTGTAACCATAATTTATAATTAGTGACATTTTTTGTGACAATTTTCAAACTATCGCTTTTGAAAATTAATAATCAGTGACTTTTTTAATAGTATTTGATGAAAAAGGCCATTAATTCTCACAGGACCTATTGGACAATAAGTTTACCTATTATGACCTATACATAAGTCCCTTTATGATTATCTAGCAAATTTTTACCAAACCCAAGTGCATAAACATACATTGCTTGAAGCTTTTATTTTGATGCATGCATACAAACACAAACAATAATTCATTTCTTATAACGAGATGCATGCACAAACATTAATTAGTTTCCTAACATCATTTAGTTGTCAAAACCAAGTTTTTGGAGACTAAACTAACATCATGTCATTTGATAATAATGGAATATTACAAGAGACTACTACATAAACAAAAACCATAATAAAGTACTAAAGACTAAACTACCCTCAAGCTAAATAAAAGACAATCTTAGCACCTCCCCCCCGAGTAATATCTGGTCATGTAATTGTAAGGTAGACAAGACTACCAACAAGAATACAAGACAAAGTAGGATCTAACAAAGGAACACCATCAGTTGAGGAATAATGCACATTGAGCTTAAGAGGTGTGTCCACTTCCGAGAATTTGTCAACATGGCCCACTGAATGATTTCAGTTGTATATTTGGATTGAGAGAGAAATTACCCTTGAGGAGAAGAAGCTACTCCAATCCCCAAATAATAGCAAAATGAACCAAGATTGTTCATCTCAAAATAATTTGCAGCTGATCTTTCAAAACAGGAATATTCTCAAAGCCATTCCACTAATAATCATTTCTTCAATGTAACAAAAGAATAATTTGTCTCGCAGAAGTAGAACGTAGGAAAAGAGCAGAATCATGAAAAAATAGTTGATTACAGGTAAACAATTGATCACATATAAATTTGTTTGTGCAACAGATGTGTGTGCTTGACAAACCATACGTGCCTAGAGGGGACTGTTTCTTCTTAATAAATTTGCCTGAGTTGGTTTGAATGAAACAAAGTATGACAAACTTTGTAATGATTTGAGTATAATTTCCCTGCAGGTTACTTTTTAGAATAAATACAGGTCACTTTTGAGAATAAATATAAAAAAAGTAATTACTTTGTGGTTTCTGCTAATTAATATTGCTCCTTGTTGACTCCAGAAATATTCTAGGCGACAGGACCTTGAAACTACAATCAGGATCTTGCTATCTTCCACATCCTGATAAAGAAAAAACAGGTGGAGAGGATGCTCACTTCATTTGTGAAGATGAGCAAGCAATTGGCATAGCAGATGGTGTTGGTGGCTGGGCAGATGTTGGTATTAATGCAGGGCATTTTGCCCGTGAACTCATGTCTAATTCAGTAGCTGCAATTCAAGATGAACCGAAGGGTTCCATTGACCCAGCTGGGGTGTTGGAGAAAGCTCACTCAATCACAAAAGCCGAGGGTTCCTCAACAGCTTGCATCATAGCCCTTACAAACCAGGTTTGTTGTGCTTTGTTGCACTAGCCAGCCACGTTGATCTCCTTTAATGTACCTCAAACATATTCTCACTTGACATAGGAAATATGAAGTTCTATCTGATCATTGTTTTTAACAGCCGCCAGGAAATACATGGTTGCTTTATGGGATCAGGAATTTCTGAGTGGTTCTTTTCCCCTTACTATCATTGTGAGATTTGCATTTATGTCTATAACTAAACTGTCCAACCATCTTGATATATTTTCTTTTATGTGCCCAAAACATATTTTCTTTTTGGAAAAAGAAGAAGTGTTATCAAGTTTTAACAGCCAGGATAACATGGTTGCTTCATGCAGTGAGGAAGTCTATGTGGTTCTTTCCCCTTCACTAGCATTTTAAGATTTTTGTTTATATCTATAACTCCAATGAATTTAGGAACTTCATCTGGTCAATTAAATGTGTTGACTGGATGAATCTTTTGTTTGAAAGAGAACGGTGGACTCAATCCCAGTTTTGAGGTCTCATCTGTATTGTTCTCTACTGAAATATGAAAAACGTAAATAATAATTATCTTACTTCTGGGACACATTCTTACAATTACTGGGGTTAGTTTCTTCTCCTGGTAATACAGCGGAATTGATTTGGCTCCCCACTTGCTGTGAATTGCAATGCTTTTAACACAACAGTTTTTTCCACAATTTTTTTTTCCCAAGAAGTTTAGACTAAAAGATTCCTTAAGCCTGTCATACACAATACCTGGATGGGACAGAGCGCATGACAAATACAATGGTTTGCAGTATATGTTTGGTTTGTATACATCTAGTGTATATGGGTTGCTTCCTGGTGCTTTTCTAATAGAAGCTTCCTTAATTTGATTCCCAAAAATAGTACAGTGAATGGGAAGATATTAACAGTTTTTCTACTCAAGGAGTGCCTCCAGTAGAAAGATGTTTACTTGTGGATGGGGAACTGTAGCTGGGGTAAGTCACGGTCAAATGGGTGGGGTCATGAAGCATCCTTGCAATTTATCTTCATTTATTTTCAATAATCCAAGCACAACAGGAATCTAGATGGAGATTCTAGTTGGATTAGCCTACAGCAGTGACAATACCTGTTGTCCACCTGTCCTTTATCAGTTTGAGGTTCTCTTTACTCCTTTTTTCTCATCAGGACATTGAGTTCAAATTTGTTCTGTTTGCTTCTCATGCATTGTAATAAACTTCTGTAATAAGCTGTTTCCAAGTGTAAAAATTGCTCTAGTTTGAAGTTTATATAGAATATTTGCCTTCTTGAACTGTGAAAGCGAATGGACATGTACTTCTTGACACTGATTCGATGAATCTCATTTGTTTATTTCAGCGGAGTTTGCAAGCCATTAATCTTGGGGATAGTGGATTTATCGTAGTCAGAGAAGGATGCACCATCTTCCAATCTCCTGTGCAGCAGCATGGTTTCAATTTTACATATCAGTTGGAAAGTGGCAATGAAGGTGATCTGCCAAGTTCTGGCCAGGTGCGTTAATGGATTGATTCAGTTCTTACTTCTTTATTGGTGCTCCCTTTGGTGGAACTTGAACAGCGAATTTCTTGTGAGTTGTCTTGATCAAAGTCTCAGATGCATCTGTTACTACATCACTCCTGTTTCATTTTTCAATTGGCTGGTCAGAAAGCTTATCTTTTGCCCATTCACTTGAAAGCTTCTTATTGCCAAGAACAGGAAAGCATGTTTATGTTCATTGTGTTACTTTTGTGTTGTTTCTTTCCCCAGAATCAAAAACCTCAATAATGGTCAGATGATAGTAGTTGAGAACCCCAAGGAATTGGCCTAGTGGGTGCAGCTTGGGTCCTACGGGTGTGCTCTCTCCAGGTCTCATGTTCAACTCCCTCAAGGTGCTATCAACTCCTTGGAGTCACGCTCGTAGGCTTTGCCTGAGATTTGCCGGATCCACATGAAGGGAGCACTTTGTGTGAGTTCAGGGATTAGTTGAGGTGCGCATAAGTTGGCCTGGACACCCAGTCATCAAAAAAGAAAGAAAGATGATAGTAGTTGAGACTATGTGGTTTTAGGGTGGACTGAAGATAACATCTAATGTATATAGGCACAAGTACATGAAAACTCCCTCCTATGAACTTGATACCAAACTGATGTATGGCAGTATCAGAAAACTCTGAATACTGGTTGATTAGGCAGAGGAAGATTGTAGGTTTAGTTTGCTAAACATAGGAAAAGAGTTTTATAGTTTGTGGATGAAAAGAGATTGAAATTAAGCTATATTGTTTGTATATCAAAAGAAACTGAAATTAGTTTGGCATGTTGCTGAAGTTTAAGAGATTCCATTGCTGGAAGCTGCGGGCAGCTGCTAATTACGGTTTTGAGTCTAGGGGAAGGGATTAGGGTTTAGCAGGATTTAATGGGCTTGGGTTTTGGGGCTGACAAGGTTCTTTTTGGTGGTTGTGAATCGTTCCAGTTAATAATAACTTGGTTTTTTTTTTTGTGAAGAGACCAAGAATCTCTGCTTCATAACAATTTGGCTGGTTTTTGAGGAGGAGAACAAAAATAAGTGGAATCTGGGAAGTTCCTTGACCTTCATCCTCTGTGTGTGCGCATGTGCTTGCGCACATGTGACTTTATCTTCTTTTTGCTTGCAGGTGTGTACCTCCTAGCAAAAGGAATTTACAAGTTGTTGGTTCTTAATTATTAAAACTCCAAGGCGGTTTAAGTCCTCTGAAGTTTAGGGTCTGTGACAAGAGGGGCAAATGTTGGTCAAACTTAGGGTTGTTTGGGATGTGCTATATGAGTGCACTTTTTGACTTTTTGACTAAAAAAAGTAGAGAAGAAAAAGATGTATGTTTGGGATAACTTTTTGACTTTTTACAAAAAGATGTGTAATAAAATATTGTGGTTAAATCAAAATGACCATTCTACCTTTGTTGACCTTTTGACTTTTGGATAATTGAATTCAAAAGGCAAAATAATAATTTTGCCCTCTAGGCTTCCCCCCACAAATTTTCCCAAAATAGTATGGACTTTTTGGCTTTTTTAGTAACTTTTTGAATTTTTGGTTTTTGTAGGTTATCCCAAACCAAGGTGGGGTGTTTTGGGAAGTTGGTTGAAAGTTAATTTTTTGGCCTTTTGACTTTTTTTTGGCTTTTTTGGCTTTTTGTGGGTAAAAAATGTGAGAGGCGATATGACCAAAAATGCTTTTAATCAGCTTGTCAAACTGCCCCCGTGTGTTACATGGACTTTTCCATCTCCCCCATAGTACCCCTGTCCATTGGATATATAACAAGGGTAAGGGTGTGAATTACGTGTTTGATACCTGTATCTAAGGCCTCGTTTGTCAACCGAACTTTTTAGCCAAAAAGCCATAAAGTTACTAAATTAGCCAAAAAGCCAACAACCCATACCAAAAAGTCAAAGATTCTCTTTTCTCTCTACTTTTTGCACATCTTTTCGTAAAAAGCCAAAAAGTCATCCCAAACATACTAGTTTTTTTTAGCTCATATTTTAGCCAAATAGCAAAAAAGTTACTAAATTAGGCTGTTCTCAAACGAGGCCTAATTCAGACATTTGAATCCTCCTATTTTTTACAATGTTTGAAGAAGCTCACATATGATAGTAAAGAAACATTTCTAACCTCCCATGTGGATGTGAGAAAAATTTCAAAATTTTCCTCAATCCTATTTAATTTCAAGTATATTTTTACATAATTTATAACATCTTAACTTCTTGAGAAACAGCTAAGGCACTGGATACATTCAATGGGCTTGAGTTCTAGAGAAATGCCTGGAATAAAATTCTTAATGCTTGTAATTCCTATATTTTTGCCTTAATGGCATTCTTTATTTCTCTCAGTGAGTGATGAATATATTTTGGGCAAAAAGCTTCCTTGAGATTTCATATGATACAAAGCATAGATGACTTTATCCGATTCATCGACCTGGGGATAAATGTGGTCAGGTTTTCACAATACCAGTTGTACCAGGAGATGTTATTGTAGCTGGGACGGATGGATTGTTTGACAACTTGTATGATAATGAGATTACTGCTGTGATTGTTCATGGGACGAGAGAAGGCTTGGGGCCACAGGTAACTGCTCAGAAGATTGCAGCTCTGGCACGCCAGCGAGCTCTTGACAGGAACAGGCAGACGCCTTTTTCTACAGCTGCTCAGGATGCTGGGTTCCGCTATTATGGTGGCAAACTTGATGACACCACTGTTGTTGTTTCTTATGTCACTAGCTCGACCAGCATGTGAGTTTTCTCACACCAGTTTTGCTGCCTTTCTTTTGCTTTTAAATTCCCATATGTTGTATGTGGTAATAAACAGAGCTATGAAACAGATTAGTTATTTGTTTCTTCGTTAACCCAATGTGCAATTTTCATAAAAAAAAATTTCATTCATAATTTTGAAATTGATCATTCTTTGGTGTGCACATCAAATCTCTTTCAAGATAAAGAGAGAAGTAGCGAACTTATTAGAAAGATAGATGAACCTGTATGAAGACATTACATTGTGCTGATCTCATTTCTGGTTTAGAGCTGAACAGATTGTAGTGAACTTGTATACTTTATAATTTTAAGCTCGCATGTGGTGAAGATCTTATACAATAAGTTGACTGTGAATGAGTGTGTTCAGCATATTATGTAATTGACAAATACCAACAAAATAAATATATATATATATATATATATTAATTGTAAAGTCAACAATGTTTTACGGGATAGTGTTGATTAACTAATTAACAATATAGGCATAAAATAAATATGACTGATGAAAATGGTTAGATGAATGTGAGATAAAACTAAAAAAGGTAAAATAAAAAATAAATATATTTGTAAAATGGTTTAAAAAAAAATGGTAAAAGTAACACTAATTAAAGATAAATTGAGAGACAATATATTAAGATGATTTAATCATGTAAACTTATAAATGCAACTGTAAAAAAAGGTATGTTTGGTTAAACAATTGAAGTACGGACTAATTATTTTAAACTTGACTATTAGTTAAGATAGGATACATAATCCAATGGATTCGTAATCTTAGGACTATTAGTCATGGGAATACTAATCCAGTCCACCCAAACAAACATGGCCTAAGTTGACAATGGATGTCATACTTTAAAAATAAAAAATAAAAAAATTAAACTTAACTGAACATATAATCTCTGATAGAGCAATATAATAAAACATAATTCATGTAACCGATTTTCTCTTGCAACTTGGCTGTCCACTGCTTTCACTTTATGTGAAGGTTTGAAACCTCGTGGTCAACCTTTATGAGATGCATTGCAGCAGTAAATCCTTTTGCTATGCATGTAGAAGATACATTCATGAGATATTCTATTATTGAAAAAATAAATAAATAAATAAATAAATATCTTACAACCCTGCAAAGAGAACCATGGATTGGATGCACACTCAAATTAACATTTTTAGATCTGCAATCGGTGGTCTTAAGCCTGCCATGAGAGTGCAAAGTATGAATACAATATGTAGAGCAGGATAACTTTGATAACTTGGTTGAATATGTACACCAAGATAGACAAAAACATGGATCACAAGTTTACTGTACGAATAAACATTGAACCAAAACACCGAGATAGACAAAAAACACAAAACACAGGTTGGCAAGGGGGTTTATTCGTCTACCTAGAAGCATGTGTAAGTAACAAACTGACCAAGTAGACACAAGTTGGACACGCTAAAACTTCCACATTTTTTTCAAAACTCTTCTTCATGCGCCTTCGCCGCCACCCTCCTCTTCTTCTTGCTCTTGCCTTTTGGCTTCCTCTACTTGTCTTTCCCTCTCTCTTGTGTCTTTTTCTCGTCGCTTCTCCATCTCTTCCCTTTCTTGTTCCTGTCGCTTGGCCTCTTCTTCCTCTCTCTCTGCCGCTTCTCGTCTTCTCCTCTCTTCCTCTTGCTCTACCTTCCTCCTTGCCTCTTCCTGTTCCCTCCTCCTTGCATCCTCTTCCGCTTGTCTTCTTGCTTCCTCCCCCTCCCTCTTCCTGGCTTCGTCTTCCTCTCTCCTAGCCGCCTCCTCTTCCTTCCTCCTTGCTTCCACTTCCTCTCTCTTTCTAGTTTCTTCTTCTTTTTCCCGTCTCTGCTCTTCCTCCTTCCGCTTTCTGGTTTCCTTCTCTTCACGTCTCCTCTTTTCTTCCTCCTCCTCCTCCCTCTTTCTGGCTTCCTCTTCTTCTTCTTGTTCCTGTCTCCTCTGCTCCTCCTCTCTCTTTCTAGCTTCCTCCTCCTCCCTCCTAGCTTCTTCCTCTGCCCTCTTTCTTGCTTCCTCTTCTTCTTTTCTCCTCTTCTCTTCCTCCTCTCTCTTTGCTTCCTCCTCCTCCCTCCTCCTGGCTTCCTCTTCCTCATCCTCTCTCTTCTTCTCTTCCTCCCTCTTCCTCGCCTCCTCTTCTTCTCTCTCCCTAGCTTCCTCCTTTTCCTTCTCAATTTCTTCCTCCATCATCCTTTCTTCTTCCTCTGCACAAGATATGCAATCCAATATGATTGATTCACCCTGTGAATCCAAAAGATGACTAATTGTCATGTTGGCGACACCGAAGGATGCTGCCACCACTTGTTGGCCCAAAGTTCGGAGGACTGAGGCTTTTCCCGCGAGGAACTGAGGATGATTCTTCTTTGTTGTTGTGCTGAATCCCATGAAAACGAATGACTCGTTGTTGAAGGCCATTTGGGCCATGGGATGGAACCTTGGCACGACAAACACATCACCTTCTCCAACCCTGAAACTCATGTTTCTGCATCCTGATTCATTCATTGTGCTAGAACAAACCACGCGAACCATCCCTTGGCCTTGCATCACTATAGATATTTCACTAGCCATTGGATTCCAGTGCGGCCCCATCATCGACCCCTTTTAATAACATATCAGCAAAACAATGATAGAATTATTGACACCTATATTTCACTAATAGCATATTTAGAATATGAAAAGTAAGTATTTCCAGCAACTTACCCTAGTCAAGTTCACCATGAAAATACCAATTTTGGAACCTCTTAGTGCAGGCAACTGTTTCTTGGTTACCATCAGGCTCCGCCCATTACAGTTTTCGAAATCCGGATCTGCTTTCAGGATATTGAACACTTGGGCTTTGTACTTCTTGTTGTTCGTGTCAAACATGCTGTAACCTCTGCTTCCCAAAATTGCTTTCATGAATTGAGCTTCGAGCTCCCACAATGTTCGTTCTTTCCTTGGGGGCGCATGTCCTATTGCCAGCGGCATTGCTCCCCTTGTTAATTCTTCTATCACATCCTCGGAAACCTTTGAAAACCCATTTCAACATATGGTCTATTACATTTTAATTCATGAAAGCAAAACTGCAGGCACAAGTAGATAATGTGAAATCTTTGCTATTGAAATTGATTAATATGTTCTGATTAGCTCCTCTCTTTATTAGGCCATTGGCTTGTTATCCACTTGGCGACCAAATGGAAAATTTTATTTAGAAAATGTTTTATATCACCGCATAATTAATATTCTTAATTGATTATGTATTTGAAATAAGTAATACAAAAGTCATACCTTGCCAATATGTACGGTTAAATAAAATGGTACTCTGTTATTTTTACAACATTTTTATACAAGATCGATCTTCTATCAGAATCGGAATGATATGAGTGACAGTTTTATAATTAAAAACCATTTTGTGGGTATTTTGTTTAAAAATTGTAATAGATTCAGTTCATTTCAGCAAATACATTTTCTGTTTACATTCCTTTCGTAGCATTACTCTGCACTAACATCATTCTATTTACAATTTTTTTTATTTGCTTTCTTTTTGTACAGAATCTGTGAGTTTGTGACACAGACCAAAAATATATGATGGTTACTCTGTAGATTCTCACAAATATAAATAGAATTCAGTTTAGTAAATACATTACTCTGGTAAAAAGCATTCTGTATTCAAGCAGTCTGTATAATTTGAAATTCGAAAATCATTGTTGGAAGATTACCATGAAGGCTTCTTGGAGGACTTTATTATCAAAGCCGAGGATGAGGTCGCGAATGCTTGAATACACCCTCATATTGGGTTCCTGCATGAAGAAGTATCATTTACAGTCGTACCCAACATTTTAAAATATACTAGTGATCATCAACAGCTAATCACACGGTTCCTGGAACAAATAATGAAGGGAACAATGTGTAGCAAAAACTCATACGTACATGCAAGTCGTCGATTGAGTTGGTGAAGATAGCGTAGATTCTGAGCTTCTGTCGTTCCGGTTCTAAGTTGCTTTGTACAAAGAATACAGTCCCGTGCTGCATTCTATAGACATCACCTCGTTGTAAATTTACACGTCTCATTTCATCTTCGTCAACCCAACTCAATCTCCCACCCCCTAATGCCCAAACAAAACATACCCAAAAAATTTTCAGTTCACAAAACCTTCTAAAGAAGACAGGTAGCTAAAATGTATGAATTTATACATTAGAACATCTCCAATGGCGTATAAGCTATAATTTTAATTTGGCATACTGTAGTATTAAATTGTCCAAATTATAGTAATGATGTCACAATGGTGCAATGTGGCACAATCCCAACCACCTTTCCCTCCTAATCTTTTTAGGATTTGGATATAATTTTTTGAGTATTTTTTTATCATCTTTTATGACCTTTTAAAACTTTAAAATAAAAAATTATATATTTACATTAAATTAGGCAAATATAAAAAAAAATTGAAAAGAATAATTTGGTAAATGAATTATGTTTAAAAAAATATTGATCTATTTTGGGAGTTTTTGCTGGGGAAGGATGAGAAAGGGCGGGAGGAAGTAAGGAAATGAAGGAAATCAGTTGGGTTTGGGGTGAGCTAGAAGATTTGACAACTCTTATAACATGCGAGAACTTTCTACCCAAGCTAAGCTACTATATTTTGACAATAGAAGCTGGAATAACAAACCATTAGAGATGCTCTTAAACAGCTAAACTAAAATGACATTAGTTAATAGTTGAGTTTTTGATTTAATTAATATATGTATATGTTTTAGAATGACATGAGTAAAAAAGTACCAGAGTGGACATAGAAGACCATGTCTGCATGAAGGAGTACAGGAAGAAACAGAGCATCGGGCTCCAATGTTATGAACTGAAGATGATAACGCCCCCCTCCTCTGACTCCGTCACTGATTTCAACTGCCGAGATCTCCCCATATTCTGTCGACACAACTGACTTCCTCTCATCTTTCCTCACCACTGACCCCGCACTCCAATCCCCCTCATGATGATCATCATCATCATGACCCAAAGCTCTTACACTGACAATGACTTGTAAGCAAATCAAGAAAAGTACCAGCAATTTCCCATATTTCTTCAACATTGTTAGAGAGAGAGAGAGAGAGAGCTATGGTGGGTAGTAGTGAAATATGGGTTTGGTTTTGGTTATATAATGGGGAAAAAGTGGTGGCAGAGAGGGAGGAAGATACGTGGCTTGTCTGTGACACGTTGCATGTGCATGGCGACACGTGGCAGCTGATTGAGTCTGATCAGTTTGAGTCAGTTGTCTTTTCTGATTTTTTAAACTTTTCGGCGGTAATGACGATGTTATCGTTAAAAAGAACCAGATTGGGGCGATTGGGCCTCTTTTTGTCTAAAAAATTGGGTCACAATAATGGGCCTCTAGGTTTTAGATTCTATGAGGCAGGCTTGCTTTTCTGGACTGTTAACTCCCAGTCTTATGGACCAGACTTCATACCTAACAAGTGACTCTCTAAGTTAATAGGTTCATATTTTTGATTTTTCCCTCACAATCCAACCCGTTAATCCATAATTTACAATGATTTCACAACAAACTCATTGCAATAGGAAAAAACAAAAAAAAAAAAACACAATTTCCAGGATTAATATGTTCATAAAAATGTTACTTAGACTTCGTTTGGGAACGGTCGGTTTAGCCAAAAAGCTAAAAAGTTATTAAAAAAAGTTAAAAAGCCAACAACCCATACCAAAAAGTCAAAGATTCTCTTTTCTCTCTACTTTTTGCACATCTTTTCGTAAAAAGTCAAAAAGTCATCCCAAACATACTAGTTTTTTTTAGCTCATATTTTAGCCAAATAGCTAAAAAGTTACTAAATTAGCCTGTTCCCAAATAGGGCCTTAGGACTTGTTAGGTAATGATTTCGACTAATAGGACATGTTGGTAATTTTATCTTTTTTTAATAAAAAAAAAAAAAGTCTTACAAAAAAAATTCATACAGAACTTTGAGAATCTGTTTACAATCCTGATTATGAACATGGTTGGTTTGAATTGTTAGGAGTGACCTAACTAACTCAACCAAGGAGCATTTCTTAGACACAGGACTTTCCAAGGGAATATATTTATACATGCATAATTGACAAAGGAAGAAGAGATGCGACATGTGAAATGTGGAGGAATGATGTAAATAAGAAATGATAAGATGGCCATATATATAAAGAAACAATAATAGAATCAAGGGGTATTTCCACAAAGCAAAATTAACATATCCTAGGGATCACCCACCCCCACCTCTTGTGAAAAGACCACTCATCTAGGGTTAGGTTTTGCTTCTTTTCTCTAACAGAAAAAGAGAAGTGACAAGGAGATACCCTAAACCTAACAGTAGTTTTACGAACCCAGAAAAATAAATCAGAAAAGTGTTCAAAATTTGTAATGGAAGGCTGAATTTACTCATATTATGACTCCACAATAACAACTTTAAATATACACTGTTGATTACAAAATTTAGATCATTTTCTGATTTATTATCTGGATTCTTAAATCTTCTGTAAAACTAATGTCATGTAACCAATCAAATCACCCTCTTCCACTACTTAGGAGTGTTTTGGGAAGATGATTAAAAATTATTTTTTGGTCTTTTTTGACTTTTTTGTGACAGAGGAAAGTGAGTTAAAATTGAGAAGTGAATTTTAAACCACTTCTCAAAATAGGCCTTACGCTGTCTCTCTCTTGCCTTTTGCATTTGCCTTTGCCCTCTGGCCTTTGCCTTTTGGGGTTAGGCTGCATACATTGGAGACAACCTTTATATGAATGATCTAAATCAGATTCTCAAACGCAAAAACACTTCCAATATATGCTTCTTTTGTATGATACAAGCTTTGTTCCCCCATGTGTCCCGTGTACTTAGAAACCTTAATTCCTAAGTACTTGACTTATGATAATATTCTCTTGCAAATAATTTAATTTATAATTTCAATGCGAAACCTGTGTTTACTCATATCACGAAATCTCATATAAAAATATATTTCAATTTTTTAAAGCTAAAAATGTTGTTGATCCTACTTTAAAGTAGGTTTGATTTTTGTAATATTCCAAAAGATAGATGCTAATCAACTACAATTTGAATATTTAAAAAAAAAAAAAAAAAACAGTGATATATTATTTTTATGTGGTGTCCTTAATAATTTGAATGCTAAACCCATGTTTATTTATATCACAAAATCTTATATAAATAATATTTCAATTTTTTGAAGCTGAAAATGACATCATTCTAATTCTTTGAAGTAATTTCGCTTTGTTTTAACTTTTAAGGTAACATTATGAAGGAAAGACTCAATCCATGTTTAGAGTTGTATCACTAAAACTTAAATGTATATATATATATATATATATTTCAATTTATTTTTTGGAGTGTAAATAATGTGGTTCGAATTTTTTTAATCAAAGAAAAAAATAATTTTGATTTTCTTTTTTGGAAATATTCGTAAAGAAGATTTAGATGCTCAACTAGTATTTGAATAAAGATAGTGATACTATTTTCATGTGGTGTCCTGGCTAATCCTCTCACTTTGTCAATTTTCTTTGTCATCAACGATTACGACTCAAAGCAAATTGACACTTCAAAAGCTTACGATTTTTTGAGAATATCTCATTTCAAACTTTAATACAAGAGCATTTTCAATACTTACAAGTTACAATTAAATTTGCAAAGCCAAAGTCATTTTTGGATGGCACTACTAGTGCCATTTTTTAATTTTTTTTTAAAAAGTAATGTTACTTTAATGATGCCCACATTAAATTTTCTATTTAGAGAGTACTGAAAAAGTTGTATTTTTAGTTAAATAAGTTGAAAACAAAATTTTGTTTATCTTGAACTTAAAAAAAAAAAACTAAAAAATCAAATTTTCACTTAAAAAAAAAGAAGTAAAGTTTGAACAATTATCAAATGCATTAGTTTTTTTAGATATTAAAAAGGACTCCTCTTTAATTGGGCTCACGTGAGCTCATTATGTGGCTTACCTTAATAATGTGAACTGTTTATATTGTAGTGCCTATCATGAATATTGTTCTCACAAAATATCAGATTGTTTGAACAACAATAACCACATAATTAAATCACATTTATTATAAATAAATAAATAAAAAGAGACGACAATTGTAATTTTAAAAATAAATCTTTCATTAGTTTGAAGACAAATGTAATCTAATAATACATTTACAGTTGTTCAATCAATTTGATTTTTGTGAAGATAATTTTCTCGATACACCTTACAATATGAATAGTTATGATTATCAAGGTGGGCCTTGTAATAAGCTTATGAAGGTTTAATAACCAAAAGTTTTACTAAATTTTCTACTAAGTGTCTCACAGGTGTGGGATCCACTCACCACATGAGGCATGTGGTATAAAATTTGATAAAATTTTTGAAATCTCTAGCATTACTCTTTAATAACACCTCTAGGGTTCGTTTGGAAAGTGAGTTAACTTTTTGACTTTTTAGATTTTTTGTGAGAGAAATAATGTAATGATTATGATTAGATGTAATATTTTATCTTATTGAACTAAAAAATTTATTTTATCTTTTTATAATTAAAATAACCCAAAACCCAACCCAACCCAACCTATCTTTCCAAAGAGAGGCCTAATAGCCAACTTGAGAGAAGCCTCTCTCTCTTTAAAAAAGAGTTAACAAAAAATTAAAAAAATAATTACCAAACTCCACCTAATAATATAAAAAAGTATAAAGAAAATGATGAGTTTTAAATTCAGTTATTGAATAGTAAAATCTATCCTTAAATGAATTTGGATCAATTTTTTTTATTTCTATACAGTATGTATAAATTTTTAATTTGTTTAAAAAAATTATAATTCTTTATTTTCAACCGTTGGATCATGTCACTACAATAATTACTATTGATGACCACACAAAGTTGATTGGGGCAGCTTTGAAAGGGCTTGATTTGCGGCGTGAATTCGAACCCATGATTATGATGATGAGTATAGTGGTCGCGCTTTCAGATAGCTTCACAGAAGCCACCCCCAAACACTTCAAAAAAGATTTTTTAACAAAAAAAAAAGTAAAAGTTTAACATCTTTAACAGACAATAAAATAATACTTTTTAAAGTAATTTACTATCCAACAACAAAAGTCATGGCATCTCTAATCTTCCCATATAAAAAGTGTTGCCACTGCAATAATCACAAAGTTATTATGCGTCGGGTTGAAGAAAATTTAACGAAATATATAACAAGTTTGATTAATACACGATAAGCATATTATAATTATAAAAAACAAAAAAAAAATAGAAGAAAGAAAAAAAAGAAAGAAAGAAAACCTATCTTTTAATTACCATTTGTATATGGAAAGATTAAAGATGAAATGACTTACAAGGGTCAATTTCTTGTAATAAAATAAAGAGTATTTATTCAAGACAAAAAATTAGATTTAATTTTCAAATTCAGTGACGTGCCAATCAATTAGGATATGAAAAGTAACATTCTTTCTCATGTATTCTCTAATTATCAACTAATCATTAGGTTTGAAAAATAAGTCAAAAAAGTGGACTTCTATATCATTTTTCTAAAATAAATTATGAGTTTTTAATTTTGTAAATTTAAACTATAATTTTTCTTATTTTTTTCAATCTAAATGGTCTGTCTATTTATGTTAAGTACAATTGACAGAAATATGATATTTTAGATATTAAAATCAACGAAAATAGGTATTTTAGATATTTTGTGTACACACACATTGCGTTTAATGACTAAAATATCATTTTTTTTGTCGATTTTGTTTGAGATTTAAATTGATAAAATTAAAAATTCACGATTCATTTTATTATAAAAGTCAAACTCTCAATTTTCTTTTCTTTTCTTTTTGTTCTTTTTTCTTTTTTGTAATTTCTCTACCAAAAAAAAAAAATCCAATGCACGAGATTATTGCTAGTGTTATCTGAAAAGGAAGAAGTTAACTAGTGATATTAGAGCATTGCTTACTCTACTGATGTTGTAAAACTTGTTTTGTTATTTTCCAAAAACTAACATAAAAGTGATAAGTTTATTATTTAAATCAATACAAATTAGATTGAGAGACCATATATGTATTTTTGTTCCTAGTGCTCTAAATAATTTTCCCCAAAAAGACATGATGTACACAAACTTTATTTTTTAAAGAGATTAATTTCCAGTTTAGCCAAACCATCCTTTCATTATGCATCATGAAACTGCTAGGTAAAAAGTAAAAATTATTAGCTAGTTTGTCATGTGACATTAAATATGTGTTATTCTTAATAAATAAGAAATTGTAAAGAATAATATTAGAGATCTCAATTTTTTTATCAAATGTCTTATATGAGTGTGAGATCCATGCTATGTGGGTCCTATGTGGATCCTACATTTGGTAGAACTTTTGGAATCTTTAGCATTTTTAAATTGTAAAACACATTGAGTTAATTCTTATTTTTTAATCACTTAATAAAAACAAATCAATATTATTCTACCAGTAATCTTTTTTGCTATATCATGATGAATAATGTCACATAAAATTTTGAACTATTGAATAATTAGCTTGTAAAAGGAATTCAGATTTTCTGTAGATTGTAATGCCCAAAACAACTTTGTTTGGAGGTAAAATACAAAGAGAGAAAAAGAAAGAGAGAAACATAGAAGAGACAAGAAAACAAACACTAATTACTACCCCACCAGCTTCGGCCACCTCTGTTCGCCCCTCTCCTCCAGCAACCCTCGCCACCCCTTGTCTCTTTCCAATGTTGGCTGCCATCCAAAATCTTTTTTGAGCTCACCCTCTAAGCACTGGTACCACCACCATGACTTAGCCCTTGCCAACCCTCTTCCTTTTCTTTTTGCCCTACCATCTGTCGCTACTAACAAACCCTTCGCTTCCTCCTTCCCCTTCCTTTTCTTTCTTCCTCTTCTTCAATAAATGTGAAGTAGAAGAAAAAGAAAAGGGAGTGGAGAATTGTCAAAGTAAGTTGGAACGGTGGGGGTGGGAGTTGCTAAAGAGATCTCAAAATGATTAGTTTAAAATTATAAAAAAAAACTATAAATTACAAAAAAAATGAAAGTTATATTTACTTTATTTAAATTACGCCAATAATCAAAGTTTATTTAATTTCAAAATAAAAAAATTGGTATTCAAATAAAAAAGTGAGAGAAATATTTCAATTAATTTAGAGGGAATCATGCGAATAACTTAGTTAGATAATGTTAACGTAAAATTTAATTGTATCAAAATAACAAGTTACAATTAGAATGGTATAACAAAAATAATTTAATTTTGACTATTGAAGTTGCCACACCAATCATGTAGCTGGTACCACTTTGAAAATGCTGACTCCCATAAAGATGGTGTAAGCATTCTTTGATCTTTTGCACTAAGAAAAAGATCACTCACCCCGGCCTTGTCATTTTCGCCGGCCTTGCACTTTAGCTTTGTTCTCAAATGAATTTGTAAATGCATCCTTTTTTTTTTTTTTTTTTTTCTTTTTTTTTACAATGAATTTAAAAAATTTTAGTTTATCTTTCCATAGTCCTCCTATATCTTCACTCTACACCATCCAAAAAATATCTTTCTATGCTTACTCGGTACCCAAAAATTGTGTTAGAAAAGTGGCTGAGATTTAATCGGTGATTATGAGACCAAATATATAGAATGAATCTACATCACACATTAATGATTTTGGATGAAAATTATAAATATATAGTATTAGAATAGTATTGCTTTAATTCAAAAATTATGATACTTGTACGAGTGTGTCTTTTAAGACAAATTTATCAATTCATAACTTGGTGTTTCTAAATATATATCAATTTTATTTTTTACAATATTTTTAATTATAAGATATAAGAGACATGGCTTCACAAGATATATGTGATATAATATATTTAAGTATAGAAAAAAATAAATAAATTAAAAGGTGTATTTAACATCTACACGCATAAATAGAGATAATCATTTTAATTCAATCTGTAGGAATTTCTCCATATTTGCTCAAATGGAGCAGATTTTACCTGTTCCGACATTTTTGTGGGACGGGAGTGAATTATATTTTGGTCACCTGCAACGGGGGTGGGATGGGGGCAAATATCGCCTCTCCTGATCCAAACCTGACTCGATATAATTAATAATATATAAATAAATAATATATATGTATATATATATATATAATATAAGTAAATATAAGAAAAAATAATATTAAAAGTATGTTGTTTTGTTTAAATATAAATAAATAATAATCCTAAAAGTCTCACTTTTATATATATGGAAATTAGAAAAATTATTTAGTGTGCTAAGAATTTAAATGGTCCTCAATTTTTTTTGGCTATTTGAAATGTGATCGGATATCTGTGAGTATCGGGTATCTATCTGCGGATATCCACAGGGGCGGGAATGGGATTGAAAAATTTCATCTGTAATAGGAGTGGGACAGGAGCAGGGGCAGGGGTGGAGTTCGTTCATGAAGGCAGGGGCAGAGAATGACAAACTTGCTCCGTTACCATCCCTACTCATAAACTAAGCTAAAACTAAAAGTTCAATAATTTTATTAATAAAGACACTGATAACAAACAATATAAGTGAACCACTAACATTGGTATGTTAATGATAAATACAAGTTTATTCAGACAAGCATGAACAATGCATAATATTTCATTGATTAATACATTAAATTAAATTTAAAAAATAAGCGTCAATAATACAGAATATTTCATTGATTAATAATTAAAAAAATGATCCCACTAAAAACTCCAAACAAGCCAATCAAGTGTTATTGTTCATATTATTTGAGTAATTTACTCTTCCATTAATGATAAAATTATTTTAGATATAAATTTGTTTAGAACCTGATAGATAGAATTATTGAAAAGCTGAGAATCAAAAAAAAAGTAGAAAAGAGTACCCAAAAAAAAAAAAAACACAAACAAAAAGTAGAAGACAAAGTATGGCTTTTATCGTTCAAAAAAAAAACAGAAAAAGAGTATGGCTTTTAAGACTTCGACAAGAAGCTTCCAAAAGATATTTCACGCTAAAAATTAATAAAAAACATATATATAATCTTTACCGCACTAATTCATTGCTCTAATTTTGAAGCAATAATATCAATTTTAATGAACTGACAGTATAAGAAAGAAATAAAATAAAAATCAAACTATCAAATCAAAATAGAATTCACAGAAATAATTTTAGAACTGCCACTTCAGTAGTCCCAGACATTATTCTAACCTTTGTGGACTCTGTGTGTACATTGTATTATTATTGTGCACGAAAGTCTGTCATTTTCTCAGGATAAGTCACAGCCCAATCAAATGTCTTCTATAATTCATTCATTCATACATACATACATAGCATGATAGCATCTCAAATTCTCCATAATTCTAATCAGTTGAAAGTAATAATTAAAAAGTATCAGTTAAAAATATTTTTTTATTTTTTAATAATTAATTTTTTTTATAGATTATTTAAATTATTTATATTTTATAAACTATAAATAAAAACTACACTAAATAGTTTAATATAAAATTTCAAAATAAACAAAATTATAAAATTATATACATTTTATAAATTATAAATAAAAATTACACTAAATACTTTAACATAAATTTTTTAAACAAATAAAATTATAAATTACATCATAAACAGCACCCAACAATACCAAATTATCATAGTTGTCCTAATTAAAATAAAATAAAAAAATTATAACCAAACATCATATAATAAAAAATATTTTGAATTATCATCAAAATAATATTATAATTAATATCACAATAAGTCATAACTAATCATACAATAAGTTATAACCAAAGAGATAAAAATCATAATTAAAAGTGCATATGATACACACTCCATAATTCACTCGGTAATGGTTTTGAGCAACCAAATATACCACGTGAATCACAACGCGGCATAGAACGCGTTACCACTTTGACCCGAGTAAATCGACACTCGGGGCCCACCTAAAAAATAGACCTAACTTAGGAAAAAATTCTGGTTTTATCCAGAATTTTATAACCATTTCCAACATAAGTGCCACGGTAGATACGAGTGCCACGGTAGATACTTGCAAGTGCCACTGCACCATCATGGCTAAAAACTTTCAATGACATTTTAATGTCATGGTAGATATTATTTATGGCACTATCAAGTGCCATTAAAAAAAGAGTTAGTGACACTTATAAGTGTCATTACACCATCAAGACTAAAACCTTTCAGTGACACTTTAATGTCATGGTAAAGTGTCACGGTAGGCACTATTCGTGACGCTATCAATTGCCATTCGTGACGATAATTCGTTGTAGAACAATTTGATCCGCTCTTGCAGAGACTCGAACCGCCAACCTCCCGCACCATAAACCTTATACACCACACTCTTCCCACTACACCTCTATAGCACCATATGACTATATATGCAACATATATTATTTATATAGTACATACATCTATATTAATATAAAAGTATATGTATAAACATAATTATTTTATTGAACATAATTTATGTAAAATAAACTATTTACTAGTAAAATAAAAAAAAACACTTTTGGCGACTAAAAATATATTTTGGCCGCCAATTCTATACTTTTGGTTACAAATTATTTTTTAGTTGCTAAAAAACTTAACTTTTGCTGACCAAAATCGGATTTGGTCACCGAAGATGCACTTTCAGCTACCAAAATTTTGGTCACCAAAAAATTTAATTCCCGCCTTAGGATTTTAGGTCTCCCGCGCTAAAAATAACCATTTTTGGGGACTAAACTTATTTTTTAGTCGCCAATTATAGACTTTTGGCTACTAAAATTTTTTTAGTCACCAAAAGCTTTAATTTTGGCTACTAAAATTTTTTTAGTCAGTAAAACCCATATAATCAGTGACCAAACTTATTTTTAGTCGCCAATTGTAGACTTTTGGCTACTAAATTTTTTTAGTTGCCAAAAAGCTTTACTTTGGGCTACTAAAATTTTTTTTGTCACTAAAACCCATATAATCAGCTACCAAACTTAGTTTTGGTCGCCAATTGTAGACTTTTAGCTACTAAAATTGTTTAGTCGCCAAAAAGCTTTACTTTTGGCTACTAATACTGTTTTGGTTGTTGAAAGCTATACTTTCAGCGACAATATTTTTTTTGGTCAGGAAATTTAGTCGCCGAATATGCTTTTTCCTTTAGTGTATATTGAGTTTAATTTATTTATTTTTAATCATTTACTGCATTGTAAAAATTTTAAAAATATATCGGCATATTTTGTTTTTTCAAAAATGCCATTATAAGCTTGGAAAGTTTTTGACTTAGTGACATTTCTCAAAATGCTATAAAATATTTGTTTATGAAACTTTTCACCTAAGTGCCATAAAAAGTAATTTGCACCTACTTAGTATCCTGACATTTTTTAAAAAATGCCATTGCTACTAAAGTTTAGTGGCATCTGTTAGTAAATGTCACGAATATTATTTTTGTGGCATTTTCTAAAAACATGCCACTAGTATAGTGTCACTAAAGTGTGTTTTTGTTATAGTTTTGTGACACTTGTTCATTGAAATGTCACTATAACCTTTTATGTTTCGCTTTGTGGCATTTTTCAAAAACGTGCCACTAAATATCATTTTTGTGGCATTTTCTAAAAAGATGTCACTAGTGTAGTGCCACTAAAGTATATTTTTGTTGTAGCTTTGTGACACTTGTTCATTGAAATGTCACTAGAGCCTTTTATGTTTGTCGTTTTGTGGCATTTTTCAAAAACGTGCCACTAAATATCATTTTTTGTGGCATTTTCTAAAAATATGCCACTAGTGTAGTGCCACTAAAGTATGTTTTTGTTGTAGTGTTACCGCCGTTAAAGGATGTAAAACCGTTGTTAAAGCCTTTAACGACGGTAATTTAGGATCGCCGTTTATACTCGTGTCGGAAAAGGTACAACTATCGTAAAAGGGTAAATTACCGTTGTTAAAAGTTGACAATAAACGGCAGTTCTTTATCGCCGTAAATATGTTCAAATTTTTTAAAAAATAATTCCCTCTTCTTGCACTCCCCAGGTCTCAAACCCTTGACCTCTAATTTACGCACGCCAATCACTCCACTACAACCACTCTATATGAAATATATTCCCTAAATAAATATTTAAACATTACTTTTGCTTTATTGTAGATGGTCATGTTCAACCTCTGGCCATGCGTGGTTACTACTCGCCGGAGTTCCGCCGGCAAAGACCGCCGTCATTAACGGCGGTAATAAGAGGGCTTTAGCGGCAGTTTCGTTACCGCCGTTAAAAGAGGACTTTAGTGGCAGCTTTTTTAACGACGGTTTCATTATCGTCGTTAAAGATACTTTATCGGCGATTTTTTTAACGGCGGTAACGAAACCGCCGTTAAAGATACATTAACGGCGGTATTAACGGTGGTTTCGTTACCGCTGTTAATATCTTTAACGGCAGTAACGAAACCCGCCGTTAAAAAAATCGCCGTTAATGCCCTGTTTTGGCATAGTGATGTATAATGAAATTATATAATAAGTTATTATTAAATGATGATAATAAGTGTTCAATTTATTTATTTATTATTTATTATTATTTTTTTTATAGGAAAAACCTCATTACTCTCCCGCAAGTCCAAGACAATGCCCCTTGCAGAGATCACTAGGGTGTCCTGTTAGCTGTTCTGAGCGAGGAGACTATAACCTGGAAACTTGGGACTATAACCCGGGAACTTGCCCCGACCTCCCAAGACAAACTCCGCTTAAGTCAAGATTCGCACAGCGGGAAAGCATTGAACCTACACCAAGTGCTGATTAGATAACTTGAGGTCCAACTTCCTAACCAACTATGTTTCGCCTAGGAGATTGGCCCAGAGGGGAGAATTAAACCTGTGACCTAGGGGCTTAAACCCCAGGCCTTAACCACAATGCCACCCACCCTTGGATTATTTATTTATTTTTTTAATACTAGAACTAGATTGGTCTAGATTTTTTTAGATGGATGATTGTGTGGTAGAAATTAAATTTATATAGTGGGGTGTCTATATGTAGAATAATTATGAATTACAAAGATAATAATTATAAGTTATTTCTGAATAGTTAATTTTGGATTAGTAGTATTATTGCTTGGGTCTTGCTAACAAGTGCACTTAAGCATAAGTAAAAGATTAAAAAATTAAATAACAGAAGACACATTTTACTAAATTTAATGCATTTTTACTAGAATCAATATATATATATATATATATATTTTAATAATTTTACATATTTTCAAGACATTTATACAAACTTCCCAACATTAAATGATGCATGAACACACTTGTTAGCATTTGCCTTATTTTATCGTTTGGGAAGAGTTGGGAAGAGCTAATCTAGCCTGAATTTTTGATTAATTTAGCCTGGTTAAATTAGTTCTATTTGAGAAGAATTTTTGACATTTTTTTGATCGATCGCGATTGGTAGCTCGAGATTTTTGGCTCGAAATTGGCTCGAAAAAGTGAGAGAGAAGGAGGAGGAGGAGGAAGGAGAGGCTCTTTTCAACGACAATTACATGGAGTAAGTATCTCTCTTTCTCTCTCCATTTTCTCTTCCTTCGTTACATTACTTACTTCATATTGTAAGGTTAGATCTCTATGTTTGATATTTTATTTATTGTGAATGGGGGGGGGAGGAGGGCGGGGGGTGGGGGCTGCGAGGCAGAGGCTGCGACGACGATTGGCGGATGCGGGGCTGCGACGATCGGGCAGAGGCGACGGCGGAGGGCTGCGACGGACGACCTGCCTTCTCTCTCTTTCTCTCTTTCTCTCTTTCTCTCTCCCTCTCCTCTTCTTCTGTTTCAGACCAGCATGACGAAGAAGAAGAAGAAGAAAAAGAAAAAAAAAAAAAAGACATCGTTTTGGGCTGTCGAGCCAAAATCGAGCCACGAATTTCGAGTTACCAGTCATTTTCGTTTTTTGATTTAGATGTGATGATTGTAAAAAAATAATAATAATAATTATAATTTAAATGTCAAATTTTATTTTTTGAACTAAATTAACTTATTTCACCTTTTTTTTATACTTCTTTAGTCATTTTAGTCTTTGCCAAACAAGGCTTTAATATCCATCCCAACTTCCCAATAGTATAAACCCAAACCAGTAGATGCAGAAGTGATAGTAGTAGTGAAAGAACAGAGCATACCTTTACATATTGAGAGAGAGAGAGAAGCAGAGTCCACTCTCCTCTCTTGTAATACAGCTGCTAGAGAGAGATGAAAGTTCAATTCACCTCAGCCCAAACCCACCAATCAACAACCCTTAAACCCCTCTCTTCTACCAACACTGCCGCCCAGAGTACCAGCTCCACCACCACCACCACCACCACCAACACCAACTTCTGCTATGAACCCAAGTCAGTCCTTGACCTCCGCCGTAGCCCCAGCCCTATCGCCGCCGACCCCAATTCCGATGCTCCATCCTTTTCCGATGCCTTGTCACGCTTCGACGATGCTTCCCTCGAGTTTGACGACCACATACGGAACAACTTGGAAGATTGGGAGTCTCTGATGAGAGAATTGGGATTGCACAACGACTCTTCCCCTGCTGCTGCTGCTTTGAGATCCATTGTTCCTCAGTCCAATCACATCGATCCTCAATTCCCAATCCTCTCCGATAATAACCCACCTCCTCCTCACTCCTTCGATCTCGTTCCCAACAATTTCCCCCTCTCTGACTCCAATTCCTTCGATTTCTGCACCGATTTTCATATTGGGTTCAACTTCGTGGACGAGCTGGTTCGAGCTGCGGATTGCTTCGAATCGAACGAATTACAACTCGCGCATGTGATTTTGGCGCGGCTCAATCAACAACAGTTGCGATCACCCGTGGGAAAGCCTCTTCAGAGAGCTGCGTTTTACTTCAAAGAAGCTCTTCAGTCTCTGATCATGGGGTCGACTCGTTCGACTCGTAATTCCTCTTCTTCAGAAGTTGTTCAAGCGATCAAAGCGTACAAGAACTTCTCGATCGTCTCTCCGATCGTCATGTTCTCCAATTTCACCGCCAATCAAGCAATCCTTGAAGCTGTTGATGGTTCCATGTTCATCCATGTGGTTGATTTCGATATGGGATTTGGAGGCCAGTGGGCTTCGTTCATGAAGGAAGTCGCTGATCGAGCTGAGTCTCGCAAATCGAATACTCCGATTCTTCGAATCACTGCTGTTGTTCCTGAAGAGTACGGGGTCGAATCGAGATTGATCAGAGACAATCTCAACCAGTTCGCTCAAGAGCTCGAAATAGGGTTCGAGATTGAATTCGTGTTGATTCGAACCTTCGAATTCTTGTCATTCAAAGCAATCAAGTTCATGGAAGGAGAGAAGACCGCCGTTCTGTTATCTCCGACTATCTTTCACCGTTTAGGTACCGGATTTCTCAACGACCTCCACCAAATCTCGCCGCACGTGGTGGTGGTCGTCGACGGTGAAGGGGTGGCGGACTGCGGAGGGCAGCCGTCGCTTCGCCGGAGTGTGATCGCCGGGCTTGAATTTCACTCCACGGTTTTGGAAACTCTGGAAGCTGCGAATGGTGGCGGCGGAGAAGAGTGGATAAGGAAGATCGAGATGTTTGTGATGCGCCCGAGGATTGTAGCGGCGGTTGAGGCGGCGGTGGGAAGGGTGGCGCCGCCGTGGAGAGAGGGGTTCGCCGCCGCAGGGATGAGGGGGGTGGGGTTGAGTCGGTTTGCGGAATTTCAAGCCGAGTGTTTGCTAGCGAAGGTGAGGGTGAGGGGATTCCACGTGGCGAAGAGGGAGGGGGAGATGGTGCTGTGCTGGCATGATAGGGCCTTAGTTGCCACGTCGGCATGGAGGTGCTAGAGATGTCGTTGTTGCTGTTGTTAAATAATTAACTAACTATTGGAAGTGGGTGATGATAATGAGTAAGGCTCTTTTAGAGTTTTTTTTTTTTAAAGTTTTTTTAGAGTGGTGTATTGTGTGGTTGAGATTTAATGACAAGTCACATTAATTTTTTAACATTAAATCTCAACCATACAATACATCACTTTAAGAAATTTTAGAAAAAAAATATTTTAGAGAATCCTTGGTGGGTGATAATTGGTTAGAGTTTTAAGGGATATATATATATATATATATTATGAATGTGTCTCAATCCCCTAGCCGTTTTGTTTTGTATTTTGTGTTGTTGGTGTATGTTAATGAATAGACTCTGGTTTGTTTTCAAACACAAAATTTTGAAATTCTAGCACTACGAACAATATTCGAGAGTTTTAATTTAAATTGTGTACTTTTTTATTTATTTATCACGTCACTAGAATCCATATTAAAACTCTCCACCACTGCCCATGAAATTAAGAGAAGTTAATTATGTGAAAAAAACTGTCATGTTTTGTCCGAGTTATTATTATTTGACCACAAATTTTGTTAATAAATGTTTCAAGTATAGTAGCAATTATTTGACTCGAATGCATTTAGACAGACAAACAAAAGAAGAAAAAAAGACGTTTTGGACGTGTGTATTTTTAAAGTAAGGAATTAAGTAAATATAACATACCGCAAAATTTGGACGTGTGTATTTTTAAAGTAAGGAATTAAGTAAATATAACATACCGCAAGCGTACTAAGGTTATAATTAGATTTTTTTCCAAGTTCAAATCTAAATATATCTGTCATCTTCAAACTCATAAAACTATGAATCACATTTTAATGATTTGAATAATTTCATTTTGTAAAACTCCTTCTGTGTCATTTCTATGAAAAAAATCAATCTTAAATTTTTTTATTTTATCACATTTGTCTATAAAATAAAAAGACAAAAAGACAGTCTAATTTAAAACATTTGTCTATTTTTCGCAAACAAATGCATAAAAAAAAAACTACAATTATCGAATTGATCAAATTTTTTTTATATACATATATACACAGAAAATCTTATAAAATGAACAGTTTAAATTATCAAAATAATATCATGATAGACCCCACATGACTAAACATGACTGTCACTGTCCACCTCATCATTTTTGTTTCTGCAAAGTATTCAACCTCGTGAGAAAAACTGAACTCATAAGACGAATTTACAGAACAAAACTATGCTGCAATAGAAACAGTATCCAAGATCAAAAGGCAGCTCACTTATCTTATTGGGAAGGACTTCCCAAAAGAAAAAATACACTGCAAAACAGACATTAAAATTACATGTATTTACAGTTCCTTCAAGGCCTCTCCTTTATAATGATGGATCAATTATGTGTGTAGATTAATCAAAAGCTCTCTACCTCATGTTAGAATCACATAAAATAAAAAAGAACAGGTAAGGGTATAGATCAGCAAGTATAACAAACTCTGCTTAATCAAAGGATACAGTCGAAAATTTGTCACGGACTTCAAGAAAAACTCCCCAACTGCAGACTATTATTTTCCTTTTGCAGTCTCTAGCTCTCAATGGTTTCCCTCGCGGTGGCGAGACTTAAGATGTTTGTTAGCGTTATTGTCCTCAAGTTTAGATACCCCATTGGGCCCGCTCACCCTAGTTAACTCTTCCTGTTTCAGCGTACCAAACATTTTCATCATTCAGATCCCAGAAAAACAAAATAGGAAAAAGAAAAAAAAAAAAAAGAAAAATATTTGCACAGAGCTAAAAGTATAGAGGTCAAGCGTCTTCATTATCAGTGCATAATCCTTCTGTGTTTTCCATAAGAAGAGAGAGGAGGGGGGGAATGACAATATTATTAACAAGACAAAATGGATGGAATTGTTATTTGGAAAGAAAAGAGGGGGTTGCAATAGACCTGAATGGAATTATTTTCGGATGTAAGTTTCTCACACTCCTCAGAAAGCCTCTGCAACTCATCTTTGAGCATGCGATTTTCATTGTTCAGTGCCTCTACCCGGGCTTGTAGCTCTTCACACTCTGCCTGTTGAGAATAAAGAAATGAACATCATTGTTAAACAATTGTGTTGTTCCAATATAACAGTAAAAAAATGAAGACATGGAGGAAACACTGTACTTAACAAATGTTCCCAAGCTTTTCCTTTTAAGGCTGTGTTTGGATCATGGATTTGGGTAGGAATTTGAAAAGGGAAAGGGAAAAAATGTGTGAAATGTAATCGTCACATTTCATCTACCTTCTATCTTTCTCTTTCCAAATTTCTACTCAAATCTATGATTCAAACACAACCTAAAAGAAACTTTAAGTAACTATTATTAACAGCAACAGCCAGCAGAAGCTCCTTGATAACAGAATTTGGCAGTGTAAGTGCTCGGTGGTATCTAAGTTTTGATACCCTTAACCCAACAATTCTTTCAGTACAAGCAATATTGGTGAATAGTCCCATGCCATTGTCCCCAATGTTTTGTGCATTGTGTTAGAACTTTTCTTTATTCCTCCAAATAATATTTTTTTTGGTCCTACGAACAGATGACCAGGTTAAAAAAGTTTCTATAAAAAAGGGCATCAAAAGGGGTCAGCACGCATGTACAAAAGGTTAAACTATACCTCATATCATCTCTAAAATGTACAACAGTGATATAGGTGGATGCAAGTCTCTTAAGCACAACTTTGTAACGATAAAAAAATGTATATATTCTTAAGTTCTGTAACAGGTTAAAAATACTACCTGAGACTAAAAGAAATCGCAGAGTAATGGGATCATCACATGATCACATTGTTAAATGTACCTTCACATAACATGAAAGGGACTTCCTTCCTAATAAAAAAATTAAGTTATTCAAGTTGCTAGGAATGCATGAAATGAAGTTTCTGAGTATGTACTAGTAAAGCATGAATTTGAGTAAATAACTAGGAGGTGTCCACCCTCTACTCAAAGAATCTGCCCCAGTAACTCTTGCTACTGCTTTGAAACGTTTTTCTTAACCCACAGAAATACCAAAAACAGGTCACACACTTGCACGCTCACAATCAAAGCCAGACACTTTTCCTCAATCCAGCACTCAATTGATGGAAGCCATCCCAACAAATTGGGATTGGGCAAACAAACCTGTTTCCTATTCTGCTAAGCAGGATATATCTTTGGGCAGATAAGAAACCTTAAGGTCTACCCCACTACTTATCATGCATCCTTTTGTAACTTTCACCTATCACCATATCACTCCTAGCAGTGCTGGCAATTGAAACAAAAACTAACAGACAGATTTCTATTTTGAAGGGATGGACTACCCTTGACCAATATATGGTTACATAAATGCAGACAACATGCAATTGACAGCAATAAACAAACCGGCCTTGGTTTCGCATGATGTAACATAGAGAACGGATTTAAATAAAGTAATTCACTTACAGGAAAACCATATGCTTCAATATATATCAAACATCTTTAGAAATTTTACAATGCTTAAAAACATGCACCTTTTGTGTCCTAAGTATGACTTACCATACTCATAATGCTGCCAGCCTCTATTGGTTTTGGCAAATGATTTGATTAATTTTTTTGACTCTTTTATAAGGGTTTTTCAGTTAGCAGCAAGACTTCCATTCTATTATATACTTCAGTGGTTCCCTGAGGAGATGTAGTTTATAACATGTAAAGAATTACATTTATGAACGATTCTATTTCTTCTATGTATAGCTTGCCCCCAAATGAGACCTAAATCATAACTACAATTCATATCAAAATGCAAAGCTTTAAGCATTCAGATGCAGGTCATAACATCCATCTTCCTGTTACAGTATGCTAAAAAATTAAAAAACTCAATAAAATACTGTGGTCTGTTTATTGTATTAAAAGAAGGTAAATGAGTTGATAGCTTAGAAAAAATTAGCAAAGCTTGTAAAAAATAGGAATGCATATTTAATATTTGGTGAAGAAACAGAAGAACCAACAACAAGCACACATATTTTATACCTGCTTGCGTAATCTTGACCTCCTAGCTGACTCCCTATTAGATTGCTTCCTCTTTTGTTTCTTTAATTCACGTTCATCCTGGCAATTCAGGGTTACAATCATGCAAGGCTTCATTTAAAGCTATATCCAGGAGTGTTAATATAGATTAAAATTTTGAAGCAAACACAAGTTGATGAGACCTAATCCACAAATTAAAATTTTGAACTTCTGCACAATACATACATGCATACACATAAAGAGAGAGAAATTGCTAACCTTAGAAAGCACATGGCATTTAATAAATATGACAATTATGTACAAACACTATTTGTTTAGTAGAGTTTTAAAAAATGATTTCTGTTACAGATACAAAAGACAGAAAACAAATTTTATTCTTAGCTTTATAATAGCATGCACGTGTTTTAAATCACTCTAGTGGGTAACTAATAAAAAATCATGATTTGTGAAACTTCAAAACAGCCAAAATAAAAAACAAATCAATACAAAACAAAAACAAGTAGTTGCAGGGCTACATTCTAAGGACGCACTGGCCTCAAGCATGTCATTCAAAAAATTCCCCCTTTCATTCACGTCTCACATAATTGCATAGATATTTCAGATTTTCAACCTCGTTAAAATGAAAATTATAGCGCTTATCACAAGTTACTCTGAGTGAAACTCCATAAGTTTTGCAAAGATGCGAGTCTTGCAAAGACCTCACAAAGGAAATAATTGGTTGATCAGATAAAACACCAAGTCAGCTTTAATTTTATCTAAGAATTTTCTTAGATATTAAAATAAAATTATTGCCCACCTTTAAATTTTTTATTTTTTTGTTGTGCACTTAATATTGAAAATAATTTTACTTAACATACAATGGGGGTGTTTGGGAAGAAAAAAAAATAGCCCAATTTAGGCTAAAATTCACAAAAAGACAAAATAGGCTAAAATAGCTAATAAGACAAAATATCACATCAAACCCATAATCATTTCACTTTTTCTCTCACAAACATCACATCCAACCACAAAAAAATCCAATCATCTTCCCAAACACAAAAATTTTAGCCTACTAAAATAGCCAAAAACTAAAATAGCCTACTAAAATAACAACTTCCCAAACGAAGCCCTTATGTTATCAGCCCAAGGGAAAATAATAAAAATTACTGTAACCGAAGAAACATATCTCAACTTATTCTAGGGCAAGAAGTCTGTATCCACTTAGAACAAGTCTCATGTTTATTAACCGATTGTCAAGCCAAAGGGAAATAAATACTCTCCGTATAATAACAAGTTTTCAGGACTCACCCTCTCCCTTTCAACCTTTTAGATATCTTGCTATTGTAGAAAAATGACATCAAGCTCCTCAACCATACATACCAATATTTACAGTGAGCAGCTTTTACCACTTGTATTTTCAATGAATAGTGGCCAGATCCTAAAATGGTGTCAATCCTTGTAGTAGGATATAATATTACCTCCACCTCCTGCCCCTCACTGCCCTCACCTCTCCTCTTCATTGAAACAAGAGAACATCCGATCATGTTGTGTCTGACAAAGGATATTAGATGACCAAAAGGTATCGCCTAAGCTGGGTGGGCTAGTGGTGTCCATTATCCAGGAAACACTGCTATGTTACATGGACTTTTTTAAATTTCTGAAGTATCCATGTCAGACACTTGACACTTGGGTAAGGAATGATATATGTGTCTGACATACCTAGTTGGAGATTCACCTAAGAGGTATGTGTATCAGTAGTCAAGTATGCCATATAACTATGCATAAAACTTCCATTTTTTTTATTATTATATAAAATGCTATATTTTACTTTGTAAACATCATTTCACCCTTAAAAAAAATAAAAGAAACATGAAATATAGTTGTGTTCTGGTGTCCTCAATTAGATGACTCTGACATTTAGACACATGGGCGCCCACACCAAAGTAAGATTGATTAGGGGGGAAAAAAAATCTTTGTTGAAAAACTTCAATAGAACATTGGATTATAAAAGTGCAAGTCTATCAAAAAAAAACTGCAAGGCTTCATACTGGAATCCATTGGTCGGTCAGTATGCCTTCGCGTCCAACCATTGTTGCTGGAGCAACAGTAGGTGATACACCAGGAGGATTAGGTCTCATTTTCACTGCTCCAGTACCAGCTGGGGATGCACTCCATAAGTCCATTCCAATGTTCAGATTAGTTGCAGGCACAGACACAATTGGATTCCCGGGCACTGGTGCTTGAAAATTTGGCCCACTAGTGTTATTCTGTGCATTGGCTGCTGAACAAGTTTACAAAAGTAAAAAAACACTACTAAATAGCACAAATGCAAAAGCAATTAGGTTAAGATGAGAAAACTACCATCTGCAAGCATCTGGTCAAAGCTTCCTCTCTTATTTGCAGCATACTCCTAAAATATCAAAGTTAATTTCTTTTAATGAGAAGAAAAGTAAACATTGTGCTGTTGACACACTTTTGACTGGATCAGGTTAACAAAAGACATTGACATTCTGCCACCTTTCAGAGGATCTGAGATCAGTACCAGTTTACTTAGATGAGTTGCAAGGGATTTAGCATGTTCCTTAGCAATGCAATAAAGTAAAAAAAGGACCATGTCCTTTTAGTAAATACATACTTGGTTATTCTCATCACTTACATCTGATGAACCTTCACTTCCACTTTCAGCACTGTTCATGACAATTTTACAATGAGAGAATAAAAAATGAAGAGAAACAAAATCATATCTAGAATGATAATTGATAACCAGAAATGAAATAACATCAAGTCACATAGAAAGAAATTTCTTAAGACTAAACATGAGTAAGACACCTTTTTGTGGCACCATCATTTCCTGAACCTGAAGTTGCCTTCCCACTTTCTCTGCCCTTGCCACCAATCACGCCAGTGTTTCCTGAAGTTCCCTTGTATTTTTTATATGAAGCCCTATCTTTCCCATCAGAGGCCTTCCCTTCCAACTCCACATTTGTATGTCCCATGCTTGGAGCCTGAGAAAGGATAAATCAAACGTCCAATTTGAAGGAATTTAAAAGCTAGAATATTAACCAGAGGTAAAATAAGAATAATTAATTTAATTGACTTATTATTTTTTATAAGCAAAGAAAGTAAACGAAAAATACCACCAGAACACAAAAATTGAGCTCTTCTATAAAATTTACAAGAGCAAAAAATGGATTCACAAAAAATTTATTTATATCAGAAAGGACAGCAATTGTAATAAACATATCTTTAGCATTTGCACCAGTAAATCAATATCCTCAAAAGTGCAATGATTTCTTTGTCTCTACAAGCACCAACTTAAAGTCTGAAACATCTTTATTCAACTAAGCAATTTATGTAGAAGACGCCTACTCTTAGAATGGAATATGAATAAAGCAGAAAATAATGACTAATGATGCAAAAGACAACTAGGATTACCGTGGCCATATTAGGATGAGCATAAACTCCTCCTGGGGGATATAGAGTTGGGTAGGGAATTGGTGTCCCATATGGTGGTATCAAAGCATGCTGAAAAATTATCAACAGCAACGCTCAACAGGTAGTCAAAGAGCAACAGTATTACCAAACACAGCAGAACTTTAAACATGATATTCCAAAAAGAAAAATAATATAGAGAGAGAATCACCTGGCCTCCCCATAGGTAAGGATGGGGAGTAGGAGAAGCAACAGTTGTGGCAAAAAATGGAGGAGGAGCACCACCACCATAATACGCCTATGCAATAAAATAAGACAGGTTATTAATAAAATCTTTCAAGGAACTCTCAAAACACATCTATCAATAAAAACATAACAATAAATCAAACCCAATATCTTTTCATCATAAAACCTGCATAGAGCTTGACCAATCAGGATATGAAGGCATTGTTGGGGTTTCCTGAGCTGAAGAATTTGGCTTGGAAGCCTTAGCAGGCGTGCTGTCTTCCCCAGCCCCCATTTCAACCAGTACAAATAATCCTTTCCCCTCACTTTTAACTGTTTGTCACACTACGTACCCTCAATTAATTTGAAGAAGCTCCTGAAAGTATAAAATCTAATTGCAATATATGTCAGAATTTCACACTTCTTTTCTTTAAACAAGTTTATCTGTCGCCACCAGAAACACAGAATCGTAAATTCAGAGAATAGTGCTTGTGTGTTGAGACAACATCCTTGAACTTAGTAATTTCAAGAGATACTACTTGTGTCTTTAAATATTAACTTTCTGATACCATTCACAGCTTTCGGTTTTAGTATAACTTGACCATAATATTCTTTTGAATGACAATAGTACCATCATGCTCCATTTTCATTCAGTAGTGTGTGAAATTTGAATGTTTGCAATAGCGTAGGCATTCCCTCTGACAATTTAGTCAGTTGAAATTGGAAATTACATCTCTCTGTGGGAACTTTATTCTGATAATACTTCAATTACATCCAAAAGAGCATTGCCAATAAACCTCCTAACTATACTGATCCTCTAGCTATTCTCTTACTTTACTTTAACATATTAAGTTGCTCCTGGTTGCAACATGTAATTTCAACACATATATGTTGAATGAAACCATTAAGAAAAATCATTGAATGGAAAAAATTAATCACTCTCTTCAAATTAGGCAGGAAAAATGGTGAGATCCTCTTTTTGAGTTGACCACAAAATTATTTTTTTACCTTTTGTATTGGAAAAATTATCCTGTTATGAGGTAGAATTGATGCCTTGCATTGAAAAATAAGAAAGTTTTTAAGGAGAGCCAAGATACAGGTAAAGACAACAATCTAATAATTGCCAAAAGCCTTATTTGAAATATTAAAAGCCAGTTTCTTACCAACTTCCTACAAATTTAGCACAATTTAGAAAAGCACGGCCAAGCGGGCTGGGGATTTCATTAATCAAGCCTAACAAGTTGAGTGAAAGCCCGGATGTTAGGTGACCCCATACCCTTGTACATATAACCAAAATAGAGCCTATTATGACCCAGCTTGTAACAATTCAAATGGTCTAATGGTTGGTTGGTGTCCAGTCCAAATTTGTATTGTAATGCTTCCGTCCGAACAATTATGATAGTATCCACTTTGCCAAGGCTCACAACTTTAAAATGCATCGTTACTAACAAGGGATGTAAGCTCAATTATATAGCTTGGGTTCTTGGGTCTTATTTTGGTTAGATTTTTAGTCATTTAGTGTTCAAAGTTAAACACTAGCCACCAAGTTTAACTTTTCATATATATGTGTGTGTGTGATGTAATAGTGTTATATATAAATTTGAATAGTTTGAGTTTGTATGAATTTGCTTGGACCTTGCGAGAGCACTTTTTCTCATTTTGCTGCTACACATAAAAATTGCTAAATAGTTGACCACCAATTCATCCAAAAGTTTAAGTTATTAGAGAGAGGGGTAACATTGTTATTTATATCACAACACGCCCCCCCCTCCTCACATGTGGCCAGGCTCTCCTTCAGAAGCGGGCCAAACAAGTGCAAGTATTTTAATTATCAAGCAGGAGGTAAGGTTTGAACCCGGGATTTATTGATTGCTCTAATACCAACGTGTGAAAGATTAGGGTTATGGTTAGAAGAGAAAGAGAGAAGAAAGGAAAGTCATATTTTATTGTCATATTCTATTCTAATATAAATATGTGCTAAGGTGGAGGGTTTGTTACAACCCAAAACCTATTGTTGTATTGTTATAATCTATTGTCGTAATATAAATATGAACTAAGGTGAAAGGTTTGTTACAAGCCAAGACCTGTTCATCTTATTCTCTTCTCCTCTTCGTTCCTCTCTCTTACTCTTCTAATCCTAAACGTAATCTCTTGCACAGAGTGATCTGATCTACCCAAGCAAGCACCAATGGAATCTGGAGATCAACACAAGGTGGCAACATCGTGCACACATCATCATTTGTATGATGATGCTAGTGTGACGTCAGTACCAGTGTGGACATCATGATCGGGCGAGTGAACACACAATCCGATTTGTCTTGTCGTTCTAGTAAATATGGTGATCTTTGTGAATTTTTTTTAAGTTGTTTGATGTGAGTTCCCAAATTTTGGGTGATTTTCAAATTTTTGGAATAGTATTTTTTGATCTGCAATTTGGAGCATTACCTAGTTTTGTCTTTGGTGGAACCTTTTCTATAGGTGGCAACTGGAGTGAAGGAAGCCTCATTTGAGGTCTTTGTTTGCTGATTTGTTGAGTTTACAAAGGTGTTTTTGGTCCTCCTTCTCTAGCTTCTACAGTCTTCGATCTTATTGGTATATCCTTATTATGTATCTCATCAACTGAATTGTGCTCACCAATGATTAGGTCTATGTGTGTTGGTGTCATTGAATAGTGGTGCGTTCAATGGCCATTTTAAGTGAAGGTTCAGCATGAATATAGTAATTTTTTTGTTGCCATTAATTTTGCCTTTTTAATTAGTGATGGTTGGTTATACTTATTAGTGCTAAAATCCCATGTTTTGGTGGTGGCAGCGGTGGTGGTGATTCTGTTTTATGATGTTCAATTTTGTTTGTTTTGAGCCCATAATTTCTAAAAAAATTTATGTTTGAAAACTAAGAAAAATTTTCTATTCTCAAAATTGATAAATTTCTCTATTATGAGGTATTTTCAATAATTGAATAGAATTTGATATCAATTTAATTTGAAATTAGATACTTAATTTTTGCAATTTGCACACAATTCTGCAGCTTTTATCCCTTAACTGAAAATTTCACTACTTTGAAAACAATGAAATTTCATTGTTTTTTCAGAATTTTGTGAAATTGTTTTTTCAGAATTTAACATTCATCATGTATCTTGTTTGAAAAATCTTGACAATATAATTTTATAAATACAATTTTTTATAGAAAATGGAGATGTATTTCAAAAGTTATTAGTAAATAATTCAATTGTAAAATCATTAAAAATTGAAAGCCGTTATATATTAAATGCTTCACTGTGGGGGCATTTTAGTTAGGGCTCCACAATATTAGAAAACTAAAACTAGGAAGCTTTTCTTTTGTGTCCTTATATTAGGGGTGTTCGCGATTTGGTTGCGGTTGAGAAACCTCTAATCCGCCATCCGTCTACCGAATTGGTGGATTGAAAAAAATCAATCCGCATCCGTCCGCCGAATTGACTGATGTGGATTGAGCGGATTGTCGAATTGATGCGAATCGGTTTGGAGGTTTAAACTTTTATAAATTTTGAACGTAATACTAAAGCTTGTAGAGCGTAACCAGCTTAGGGTTTGATAGGATATCATCCCCTATTTATATAAATGTAGATTAAAGTTTGTAAGAATTACAAGGGAGCCTTGAGGCATAGAATAATTATAAACTCATATGTTAACACTCAGATAATCATATAATATGCTAATACTCCCCCTCAAGCTGATTCGAAGATATCTCTTATGCCCAGCTTGCCTAATATGTCATGAAATGGTTTATTTCCAACCCCCTTGATGAGAATGTCAGCAAGTTGTTCACCAGACTGGACAAAAGGAGTACAAATGGTACCACTAGTGAGTTTCTCCTTAATGAAGTGGCGATCAATCTCAACATGTTTTGTCCTGTCATGTTGAACTGAATTGTGAGCGATGTTGATGGCGGCCTTATTATCACAGTATAACTGCATGGAGTCCGTTTGATCAATACCTAGATCACTTAACAATAACTTGCTCTATAAAAGTTCATACACCCCGTGTGCCATAGCTCTAAACTTAGCTTTTGCACTTGACTAGGCAACCACATTCTGTTTCTTACTTCTCCAAGTAACTAGGTTGCCTCCAAGAAAGGTGCAATACCCTGAAGTTGATCTCCTATCAATTACTGATCCAGCTCAGTCAGCATCTGTATAGGCTTCTACACAAAGATGATCATACTTTGAAAAATAAAGACCCTTACCAAGAGCAGACTTCAAGTACCTCAAGATTCTCATGACAGCCTCAAAGTGAATCTGATGAGGAGCATGCACAAACTGACTAACCACACTAACAGCAACAGCAATATCAGGACGGGAGTGAGATAGGTAAATGAGCTTACCCACTAATCGCTGATAGCTCCTCCTATCAACAGCTTCTCCGCCGTCATCATCCCCCAATTTCTGATTGGGTTCCAATGGAATGTAACATGCTTTGCAGCCAAGCATCCCAATTTCCTTCAACAGGTCAAGTACATATTTTCTCTGTGAGATAAATATCCCATCCTTGGAGCGAGCAACTTCGATTCCCAAAAAATACTTCAAGCTTCCCAAGTCTTTGATTTCAAACTTACTAGCTAAATATTTCTTCAACAGAGGTATTTTCCCACTATCATTGCCGTAAGAACTATGTCATCTACATAAACAATAAGTGCTGCAGTCTTACCACGTGAGGAATGTTTCATAAACAAGGTGTGATCTGCCTAACTCTGTTTGAAGCCATATAAGCATAACCTGAGTGAATCTCTCAAACCAAGCCATTGGAGACTGTTTAAGACCATATAATGACTTCTGAAGCTTGCATACTTTGCCTTTTGTCTGATGATCCTCAAAACCAGGAGGAATGTCCATATATACCTCTTCTTCGAGGTCACCATGGAGAAAGGCATTCTTGACATCAAACTGATAAAGCGGCCAATCTAGATTAGCTGCTAGAGAGAGAAGTACTCTGACTGAATTCATCTTAGCCACGGGTGCGAAGGTCTCCTGATAATCAATGCCATATGTCTGAGTGAACCCTTTTGCCACAAGTCTTGCCTTGTAACGCTCAATAGAACCATCTGCTTTGTGTTTCACAGTATACACCCATTTACATCCCACAGGTCGTTTGCCAGTAGGTAACTCAGTCAACTCCCAGGTGTCATTCTTCCTAAGTGCTTTCATTTCCTCAATCATGGCTAGTTTCCACTCAGAGGTAGCAAAAGCATCCTAAAAATAGTTAGGAATAATAACAGAGGAAATATTTGACACAAACGCTCTATATGAGGATGACAAATGAGAGTAGGACACAAAATGTGAGATAGGATGTTGAGTACAAGATCTCACACCCTTCCTCTTGGCAATAGGAACATCAAGATCAATGGACTCAAGAGATTCAAAGTTACCTAGACTCTCATCAGAAGCAAGAGATGGCAGTGGAGGAGCAGAAGTGGTCCCTTGTATCCAGTTAACTTTCTGTCTGTCTATGTCCCGGACATAAACGTGCCCTTCCCTATCCTTGGTGACATTGGGTTCTATAGTCCCAGTAGAAGAGGGTGGTGCAAGAACAACTGGTTCCACCATAGGAATCACAGGATTCACTTCACACCAACGCTCCCCGGAAATGAGGACTGGGACACCGGAGAGGACAAGAAATAGGACTGGGACTCAAAGAAAGTAATATCCATGGACACAAACCACTTACGAGAAGGAGGGTAGTAACACTTATACCCGTTTTAAGTAGGAGAGTAACCAAGGAACACACATTTGAGGGAGCGAGGGTCCAATTTACCACTAGTAAGAGAGTGATTATGAACAAAACAGACACAACCAAATATTTTGGGAGGAATAGAAAACAAGGACTGGGAACTTAGAAGGACGTGAAGAGGAGCTTGTTTTTGCAAGACCTGGGTAGGAAGACGATTAATAAGATGTGCAGCGGTGAGAACAGCGTCGCCCCAATAGGGCCGAGGCACACTCGTAGAAAAACACATGCACCGAGCCATGTCAAGAAGATGCCGATTCTTGCGTTCCGCCCTTAGTTGCACGAAGCGGGAGCGGGAGCGGGTGCGGGTGCGGGTGCGGGTGCGGGTGCAGGGAAGCGTGGCCATGTAAAGGAGTCGTAATTTGGGAGCGCTTATATATTATTTTTATTGAAATATTTTTAATTTATCTATATAAACATTTAAAAAATAATAATTTAATTAACATATATATGTTAGAAAATCTTATTTTTATGTAATATTTAATTAATTAAATATAACATAAAAAATATTTTAAAAAATGAATAACAAATAAAAGTAGTGAAGTGATATTTTTTAGAACACTAGTCATTATCTTTGAATAAAATTTATTATATTTTATTTAATAAAACAACATTTATGTTTTATTTAAATATATTTTTTTATTTTTTATCTTATATATTATTTTTATTGATAATATTTTTAATTTATTTATATATATTTTATTTTTAATTAACATATATATTATAAGTAAATATGATTTATAAATAGTTATTTTTATTGATATATGATATATATATACATATATTATAATTGACATATATATTAATTAAATATCTTTTGAGAGAGAGAAAGAGAGAACAAATTATAAATCAGAGAGAAGAGAAGAGAAAAGAAAAGAAAACCGAGAGAAGAGAAGAAAAGAGAGATAAATATGCCTATTTATTTATTTTTATATTTTTTATATAATATAATATGCCTGTTTTTTAATGGGCTTTGATTGTATTATAATTAGCATTATATTTATAAAGGTAAAATAAATAAATAGAAAATATATTAGAATAATTATAAATACATTTAATATTTATATTATAATCAAGAAAGAGAGAAGAGAGACTCAGCAGAATCAAAAAAAAAAAATTAAAAAAAAACAAAAGAAAGAGAGAAGAGAGTCTCAAACAGAGGCGAGAGAGGAGAGAGAGAGAAGGGGAAGAGGCGATCGAGAGAGAAGAAAAGTAGATCGAGAGAGGAGACGAGATCGATCGATCTAGAGAAGACGAGTCATGAGATGACGAGTCATGAGATCGAGAGAAGAGGGACAAACAGATCGAGAGGAAGAGAAGAAGACAAATCCGCGACCAGATTCGCGTTTCTCTAGCATCAAACTCGCGATTCTTCTACGAATCTGAGTCAGAAGCGTAGAATCGCGCTCTTGAGGAAGAATCGTGAGCAAGTTGAACAATTCCTGCTACTAAGGTTCCGCCACCCTATTTTGTTAAGGGATATTGGTTCAAGAGGTTTGATGGATAATGCCATAAGTAGAAAAATATTGTTCTAACCCAGAATCTATGTATTTCCCGCCATTATCAGAATGAAATAGTTTGACAATGGCCCCAAACTGAGTACCAATCATCTTATGAAAGTTGCGAAACACAGAGAAAACCTCACTCTTATCTTTCATGAGATACACCCAAATAGTATGAGAAAAATCATCAATAAATGTAACAAACCATCGATGACCTTTCACAGACATAGCACGAGAGAGACCCCAAACATCAGAATGTATTAATGAAAAAGGAACTAAACTTTTATTAAAACTAGGAGCAAAAGAAGCTCGGTGTTGTTTTCCAAGTTGACAAGACTCACAAAGAAATTCAGACACATGATGATTTGCAAAACCAGATGGAAATAAATGCTTAAGTAAATTAAAAGGAAGGATGCCCAAGACGCCGATGCCACAGCCATAACTCAACGGGGGTAGTAGAAGACGTGGTGGAAGAATAAGCAAGCTTGTTCGATTGATCCAGGAAGTAGAGACCATTTTCTGTACTACCACTGCCAATCGTCCTCCTTGTGACAAGGTCCTGAAAAAGACAATGATCAAGAAAAAACGTCACATTACAATTCAAGTCCTGGGTAAGACAACTCAAGGATAACAGATTAACAGAAAAATTAGGAACATGGAGAACAGAAGATAGAGGTATGGTAGGAGTGACTTGGACTAAACCTATTCCAGAAATGGAAGAAACAGTACCATGTGCAACCCTAACTTTGTCCTGACCTGAAGAGGGCTTGTAAGCAGAGAAAAGATCAGAGAAGCCAGACATATGATCTGAGGCACCGGAATCAATAATCCAAGGCAAAGACTTATGACACAGGAAAACACAAGGAGAAGATGCTAAGTTACCTAAGCGGGCAAAGGACGAGGAAGATGTACTGAGAGCAGTAGAAGACCGGCGATCCAACAATTGGCGCAGAGCATCCTCAAGCTCAGCATCAGAAGCTTGGCTCGCAGAAGCAGAATTAGAATCAAGTGTGTCAACGGCACTAGACTGATGAGCCCGGGAATAGGAGCCACGTCCTCTAGACTGGCCTGACCGACCTCCACTAGAACCAGACCGATCACCGCGACCCCCGAATGAAGTCCCGTGAAGCTTCTAACACGTCTCACGAGTATGTCGCGGCTTCTTACAATAATCACAGAATACAGACTCCTTAGCAGTAGACGGAGGGATGAGAGTCAGGCTGAGGCTATCTCGAAGAGTAGACAGTAATACTGAGCAATCAGTAGAGACAGGGGACATCATAGCAGACCGACTCTCCTCATTCTGTACATAGGCAAATGCCTCCTCAAGTGAAGGAAGAGTGTCCATACACAGAACTCGATCCCTAACTGGATCATACTCCACATTTAGGCCTGCCAGAAATTTAAAGACCCATTCCTGTGGGATGAACTTCTTGTACCCGACAAAATCAGTAGGGCAAACAGGCTTATAGTCTTGCAGGTGATCAAGGCGTTTCTAGCCGTTGGTGAGAAAGGTGAAATACTGCAGAACAGTCTGCTCCCCCTGAAGAGAGCTCTCAATAGAGCGACGCAACTCAAAAACCTGTGAGAAATACCCTTTGCGGGAATAGGTGGCAGTCACAGCATCCCAAACATCCTGGGCAGTCTCCACAGACAAGCAGCCCTCACCAATTTCTAGAACCATCGAATGAATAAGCGAACCCATAATCAAAGAGTTAGTAATCTCCCATTGGTCATAACCCGGGTCAGTGGTGTCGGGTGTCTGTATCCTGCCATCAACATACCCCATCTTCCCTCTGCTCTTAAAAAATATAGTCAAACTCTGAGACCATACTAGATAGTTCTGACCATTAAATAGAGAGGTGGTGATTTTCAAACTAGGGTTGGGGTTATTAGGCATGGTAGTAGGTATAATGGGACTCTCACTCCTAGGTGTTTGAGAGGTAGGAGACACACTGGTGGAATCTGCCATGGATACTATACTACCGAACCCGCAACAAATCTATTGGCAATCACAAACCCGGAAGATGGTGGTGAAAGAACAGACACAATGACCACTATAAAGGCATAACAAAATTAAGAAAACATTTTTTTATTATTTTTTATTTTTTTGAGTTTTGAGAACCTGTGTGGAAGATCAAAAACCTATATACGACATATCAAGGTAAGATCAAACAGAGGGTATACCAGAGGCGATCGATCGATCGACAGAGGAGATCGACTGAGAGACGAAGGCGACAGAGGAAGGTGACTGAGTGACGATCGACTGAGAGACGAAGGCGGCAGAGGAAGGCGACTGAGTGACGAAGGCGACTGAGTGATGAAGACGACAGAGGAGATCGGTCGACTGAAGATTGACGAAGGATGAATTGAAGATGAGCAGAGGAGATCGACTGAGTGACGAAGCAGAGATCGACGAAGTGGAGATTGACGCAGCAGATGACCAATCCAGGTAAGTTTCAAACCCTAGATTGTCGTTGGTGCAAAGGTCGACCAACAAGGGTGAGTCAAAACCCTAGAAGTTCTGCTCTGATACCATGAAGCTTGTAGAGCGTAACCAGCTTAGGGTTGGATAGGATATCATCCCCTATTTATATAAATGTAGATTAAAGTTTGTAAGAATTACAAGGGAGCCCTGAGGCATAGAATAATTACAAACTCATATGTTAATACACAGATAATCATATAATATGCTAACAAATACAACTTCTTATTAACATTTTTTTTGAATAATAATCCAACTCAACATAACCAAAAGATTATCAAGTAAATTATCAAATACCAATAATAATTATATATAAGAAAATCATTCATTGTCAAAATTATTTCATTATTTTTTTTATATTCAAAAATTATTTAATTTGATTTTTTAAAAAAAAAAAAACAAAAAAATTAAGCCTTATATTTTTTACACAAAATACCAAATATTAACACTTACCATTTGATAAAAGGATTTTCAAATTGAAAATAAATTGAAAACACAATACAATAGTTAAACTTTTTTTCAATTGAAAACATAAACAGAATATCTAAATAAATTGAAAATGCAAAATCTTACAAATTACTAGAGGTGCTTGTGGTTTGGTGGATCGGTTGCTGCTAAAGAAACTTCAAATTCGTCATCCATCCCAAACTAGACAGATTGAAAAAAATCAATCTGCAACCGTCCGCTCGTCATCACGCTTCCGTCCAACATGCGATGGATCAGATTGGTTCGATCGGTTTAGACAGATCGAAATATCCGCTGCACACCCTACCTTATACTAATAAAGCCTTATAATGACAGAATTTTTGAGCATATATATACATATAAAATTATATATTACATTAAATAAAGAGAATCTTACGATTAATGATTTGATATCATTCCAATTCACTATTTTAGCAAAATAATTCACTTTGATACTCGATTTGACAACAATGGCAAGGATATCAGATGTTCTGTCCAATTAAGAATAGTCACATAGTTCATTAGGTATAGATCCAGCATAATAAGATCAATCGCGGCAGGACATTATCCATCATACAATTACACGACAATTGCAAATTCCAACTAAATTGACGAAATTTGAAGGCACAATAAGATCAATCGCAGCGTATAAAATTAAAAACCACTGATCCCCAAAAGCAGCAATGATTTGAAATGGAACTCCAGCATATGCAGAACATTATCTATCATACAGTTAACATGACAATTGCAAATTCGAACAAAATTGACGAAATTTCAAGGCACAATTAGTTCAGTCACCGCGTTGCTGAACCAAACTCTTAGTTCGGTCACCGCGTTGCCAAACCAAAAGTGGGTAAAAGTAGTTAAAATATAGATATATTTTATTCACATTTCACCTACTTTTTTCCTTTGGCTCTCTAAATTCCCTTCCTAAATTTCCAAACCAAACATAGCCTTAATGAATTTTGAGTTCTTTCTCTGTTCCCCTTTCTGGAGTAAAAAGCAAATTTTTTTTTTTCTCTTTCAGTAAATAAATCAAACTATTCGGGTTCAGTTAAACAAGTTCTTAATCCACACACAATAAACTTTTTATTTTTATTTTTAAAATCAATTCATGATCCAAGTATTGAAATTTTGGTATTGAAATTTGATTACAAATTCCAAACAAAAAACAGAATAAGTTTCAGCCTAATTAATCGCAACAATTGAAACACTGCTGAGCGAATCGATTAACCAGAACTTAATTAGTATCATTCTCAAAATCCTATTATATATATATATGCATGTGTAAATATATATAGAGAGAGAGAGAGGGGGGGGGACAAAACATAGAGGAGAGAGAAACTGACCTGGAGGAACGTGGAAGTCCAAGTCGGACGAACACAGGTTTAGTCGTCTCCTCTTTTTGCTCGTATGTCGTGTGTGATAATAGATCTGACACAGATAGAGAGAGAGAGAGAGCGAGAGTTATGATTAGTTAAACGTACCAAAATTAGGTGAGGCACAAGAATCACCACAAGCAACAGCACTCTCTATATCAGCAACGACTTTTAGAGAGAGAGAGAGAGCTCCGCCGCATGCGGCGATGCTGTGGTGGTGATAGGGGTGGGGGTGGCGGCGAGTGAGTTGTGGTGGTGAGTGTGTGAGAGAGAGGGGGGGTTTGGGGAAGGTGACACGTGAGGAGAAAGAGGTATCCAGATGGTGAGGTGTGAGTGGGTGGGTGTGACTCAGCGCAAAAGGGTTTTAATAAGGAAAAGACGATGAGGATGATGAGGAGGATGGATGATGAGTCAGTTGAGTGAATGGATAATTTTAATTAATTACATTACACCAAGTGGGAACCCCCGCCGCAAGAAGCCGTTGAATAATTTTTATTTTTTATTTATTTATTTTTGAAATACAAAAATGATCCGGACTCCTTTTTTTTCCACCCCATGATCCCCTCTTGGATTGATTGGTCAGATTTTTTTTTTTTTCTCCTCCAATCACCAACCCCGCATGTGTGTGTGGGATGATAGGGGTTGGTGATTGAGAGAGTCTCAATCACATCTCTTTGGGGAACCCCCGCCGCAAGAAGCCGTTGAATAATTTTTATTTTTTATTTATTTATTTTTGAAATACAAAAATGATCCAGACTCCTTTTTTTTCCACCCCATGATCCCCTCTTGAATTGATTGGCCAGATTTTTTTTTTTTCTCCTCCAATCACCAACCCCACATGTGTCTGTGGGATGGTGGGGTTGGTGATTGAGAGAGTCTCAATCACATCTCTTTGAAATAATACTAAAAACTGAATTTTTTTTTGTTTTTATTTTTGTTTATTTGTTTATTATTAAGCATTTTTACTTTTTAATTATTTTAATAAATAAGCTTCACCCCTATACTTAGGGGTGTGCGTGGTGCGGGTCGGTGTGGTTTGCGAGAAAAATAAAAACTGCATGACGGGTGGCGGATTGATAAAAGTGTCACTAGAATTTGCCATTTTTCTTATCAAAAATCGGCGGTTCGGTTGGCAAATAATGACGGATTTGCCTTGGCGGTTCGGGCGGATTGGCGGTTTATAAAAAATATAATTCAAATTACAAAACTTAAATAAAAGAGTAAAAAAAAGACGAGAGATACCGTGATGTTAAGCATCTTGCGAAACTTTATTCTGATGCAGCAAGTGTAGCAACAACATGATAATATCAACGACTATGTCATCAATTCATTACAAACATCTGTGGAAAGCTACAATGATCAAATACAATACATAAAATTAATATCATTCAGGGTTTACAATATATTGAAAATATTTACTGTTGAAAAGTATTTAGATTGAAAAGTGAGCTGATCAGAAAAAAAAAAAGATTTAAAAGTGAATTAGAATCCAACTTTATTTTGGATTACTGACATCTTGAATTCCCCTCGAGCAGTAATGTAATACTATATTCTAAGGTATAGAACAACAAGCAAACTTAAGTAAAAAAGAATTTTTAGTATCTTATAAAACATGATTTAATAGCGGTGCGGGTCGGAGCGGTTTGGAAGAAAAATAGAAGCCGGCGGATTGATAAAAGTGTCACTAGAATTTGTCATTTTTCTTATCAAAAACCAGCAGTTCGATTTGCAAATAATAACAAATTTGCCTTGGCGATGCGGTTCGGTGCGATTTTGGCGGTTTCGACGGTTTCGGCGGTATTATGCACACCTCTACCTATACCTATACCAAAGTGGGGCAAGCTTGGTGCTTGACCCAATAACCAAGCACCTACCCCGAAGCAGAATAAGTTATGAAGCTCAGGTCAACATGCAAGGCCTGCTCTGAATCGAACTGAGCAATAAGGTGAACCTTCAAATTAGACAATTACTCCGAAGTGGACTGAGTTAGGAAAGGCCAAATCAACATAGATATTTGAGCCCACAAGAGACAAACAACTATGTTTTTCTCTCTGTCTAATCAGAACATGTAGACACAAAAATGCAGAGGAACAATGTGCACTTAATAGACCTGCGCACTAGAGTGTCACGCATAGTGGCCGTTCTCCTCCAATGAGAGACGATTACGAATAAGACAAACAAGATAGATGGCGGAAAGAGAAGATCTTGGAAGAAAAATAACTTTCTCCTATAAAATGTGAGCACTATTTACTTTAAAAGGATCCGAAATTTATTCACTCAATACATACACTCTCTTTGCATCATCTTTTCTTCTTCTCCCCCTAGTCCCTAACTTTACTATTGAAGGGATTTCCGACCAAACTCCGATCGAGTAGTCTCACCGTTTGTTATCTGTGCAAACTTTGTTTCCCAGAGTATGCTATTCTTTCACGAAGTTCTACCCTTCTTCATAGTACGGAAATTACTCTTATACAGACAAAAATTAAGCTTTTGAATAGATAACATATCCTTTTGGACAAATAATGTCCTTTTAACTTAAAAAGATTTAAACTTTGATTTATTTGCCTCATAGTTTAAAAATGGACCTACAATTGAGCGCCTTTTACCACTGGGGGTGGTGGCCTAGTGGAGAAAGCATCATTCTCACAGGCGTGACTCAGGTTTGATTTCTAGGGAGAGCGAAATGCTGAGTAATTCCAATGATTCTCTGCCAAGACCTCGCTCTGTACTCCGATCAAATCCTAGGCTCATTTATGGCGTATGGTTGAGCTCTACTAGGGCCTCGATGGTGGGTCCCTTCCTATGAGTTGGGTTAAATCAGGCTGGCAATTACTTACCCTAGGGTCTGGACCCACGAATACAGTGATAACACCTCAAAGTATCCTTTCTTTAAGCTCAAAAAAATAAAAAATAAAAAATAAAGCGCCTTTTTTTATTTTCCAGTTATTAAATTTTCGCCAATAAATTTCCACCAAATATGGCCGTACTAGTGTCATTGGTTTGTAATTTTGCACGTTCCATTAATTTTAGGGGCAATCACGACTTTTTATTTTTATTTTTTTAAGTAGAGTATATTATACTTTATATCTTGGGGTACTTACGTGTAGGTCCTAATAAGTAGACTTATTGTTTAATAGGTCCGATGAGAAAAAATTGTTATAAAAAAATATCACTAATTGTAAATTTTAGCGACAATTTATAAAAATCATGACAAAAAAGTCTCTAATTGTTAATTTTTAGCGACGTATGTAAAAAAATTACCACAAAAAAATTATTTTTAACTACAATTTTACCAAGACTTATTTTCAATAGGACTTGATGTGAATTAAATCCAATTATTAGGACCTATTGGTAGTTTACCCTTATATCTTTATATTTTGTATCAAATTTCACTTTAATCCATATACATAAAATTATAACAGTTAATCCTTTACACTTTTGGTCAAATCCCATTTTGATCCACATACATAAAATCGTGACAGTCAACCCACTGCAGTTCTGGTCAGGTGTCAATTTTTCCCGTTACTCCATTATTTAAGTTTTTAAAAGAATCCAGTCATGTAACAAACATGTGACTACGAAATGAGGGTAAGAAAGAAAAATCATTCTCATTCCCATCAATATGTACTTTGTCTCATGAGATGAGCATGTGCTAGTTATATAATACAATATATAGGTATGTGTGTATTCATATACTGAAAATTAGGACGAAAATGTAAGAAATAGAACTTTTGAAATTAAAAAAAAAAAACGCATTAGAGAAATCAAAAACTCTGTTACTGTGAAAAACAAAGGTTGATTATTATAATTTTTGTAAAATCCTAGTTTATCTTCTTAATCGTTCACAATTTGTGTTTTATTTTAGTTGAATACAATCAAAATTTGATACAATTTTTAGAACGAAATGTGTATAGATGAAAAATTTTACATAATTTTTTTCTTTTACTCTTATTTTATAGTCATATACTTGTCACATTACTGACTTCTGTTAAAAACTTATATAATAGAATAATAAAAAAGAGATATTGACACTTGACTAGAAGTGCAGGGAGTTAATTGTCATGATTTCATAAGTGCATAGAGTTAAGTATCACAATTTCATCTGTAAGGATTAAAGTGGGATTTGACCAAAAGTATAAGGGATTAACTATCACGATTTCATGTGTATGGACCAAAGTAAGATTTAAGCCCATTTTGAGAAGTGAATTAAAAGTTATTTCTCAACTTTTAACCTACTTTCCTCTTTCACAAAAAAGTCAAAAAAAGCCAAAAAGTAACTTTTATGCAAAGTATAATTTATCCTTGTAAGTATTTACATGTTGGCCTTTGTATAAAATTGTTAAAGAGCAATATTATAGAAACTTAAAAATTATATATACAATTTACTTTGTCAAATTTACATCAATTTATATCAAATAAAAACTCATACCGTCACTTATTATTTATTATTTTAAAACTATCATCAACATATCATTCTAATTTTTTATCCAAAAAAAATTGTATACCATCTCAACTGAGGACACTATAGATCGAACAAGGAAAGGTCCAAAAATGCTAAAGGCCTTAAACATTTTATCAAAAATTTTACCAAATCACTCACATAAGTGTTGATTGTACACCCATATGAATGTATGGTAAAAATTTTAATAAAATATTTGGAATTCCTAACATCACTCTTCTACTTATCATAACTAGGTTGAAAAAATAAAAGAAAATTTATAGTTGAACAAAGAAGGAATTGTATACAACTATAATCATTAGCAAAAATAATTTTAAATATTATTTTAAATTCAATCTTAAAATTTATATTTTAATTACCGTATCTAAATATTAATTGTGCAATCGAGCTTTATCTAGGGTGTGGGTTGAGCATCTCATGTTAAGGCCATGTTTGATTGGGATTTTGGGAGGATGGATTGGATTATCAATCTGTGGGACTCACCAAACCCTTATTTGGATGCAACAAAATGTCATAGGATTAGTAATGAAGGGAGCTTAGTAATCCCTCTCTGTAGGGAGATTAACTTGGGTGAATTTTATGTGAGATTAGGAAAATAGTAAGGAGATTGAATCTATTTTATATAAACAAATTTATTTATTTTATTTTATTATTTTTACCAAGTGCACCTATTTGTTTTAGTTTTTTTTAATATAGAAATAATTTATTTATTTATTTTATATAAAAATGATTTAACAATCCTATCACTAATCATATCCTGTACTATCATTAAAATAAACATACTTTTACGTAATCCCCTCACTAACAATCTACACATTAACAATCTCTTTACTAACAATCCTCTCATTAATAATTTCATCCAATCTAATCCGTCAAACAAACATAACCTAAGAGATAAAGTAGGGATAAGTTACTAGTTATTTGAACAGATTATCAAATCTGCTAAACTTACTCGAATGCACATGAGTTTGACCCCCTTTCACTACAAGAAAAATGGGCTACTGCAACGTTTTTTTATTTTATTTTTTTATTTTTTATGGCGTTTAGGGAAACACCACTATAAATTAATGAAACACAATGTTTTTGAAAAATGTTGTGCCTGATCTTAGTGAAACGGCGCCGTATTGGGTCAATGTATTGACCGTTAAAACCTCCGTCTCTTTGAACTCAGTCTCTCTTTCTCAGTCTCTACCACAACTTAGTCTCCCTCTCTTCCAAAACCCTCGATTTGAAGCCCTTATTCTTAACCCTCGATTTGAAGCTCTCACTCTCTCTTTCTCAATTTCAAACACACACACTCTCGCTCGTTCGTTCAATTTCTCATTCTCAACCCTCGATTTGCTCGATTGCAGATCCAAAACCCTCGATGGTTTGCGCTTCATCGATCTCTTTTGCTCGCAATCGATTTCTCTAGTTATTCTTTTTCGATCTCTGTCGCTCGAGGGCTTTGCTCTAGCTGTTCTTCATCGAACTCGAACTCGATTTGTTCTTCATCAAATCGCAGATCCAAAATCCAAAATCGATCTATGCTAGCTGATCTCTCTTGCTCTTATATCAGGTACATTTTTCATTCTCTACTTTCTCATTGTCAAATTTGCTGATTAACTCTGTTCTTCATCAAATCAATCTGTTCTTCATCAAAATCGATCTGTTTTTCATCAAATCGCATATCCAAAATCCAAAATCGATCTGTTCTAGCTGATCTCTATTGCTCTTATATCAGGTACATCTTTTATTCTCTACTTTCTCATTGTCAAATTGCTGATTAACTCTATAATTTTTTCATTCTTTAGTTAAAAAAAAAAAAAAACTAGTTTATATAATTTGTGATGATCTTCATGTTCTAGTTCTTTAGATTATTTATGATTTTAGCATTGTATACAATTTCGTTCTTCTAACCAGGCTGGCACTGAACTTTTTTATTGTTTTTTTTTTGGGTCATGTTGTTTGATGTTTTGGAAGGCACACAAATTGAAGTTTTGTACTTGTTTATGGTCTCTAATTGGCTTTTGTATATCACTTGTTTGACAAACTATGTTGTTTTGATAGCCTGGAAATACACTAGTAAACTATGGTGTGGTTAAATTGTTGGCAATTTGTTGTCTGTTTTTAGATTTTAATATTTCCAAGATCATTGTTGTAATGTGTATGATGAACACAAAATAAATAGTCATTAACGGCTAGATAAGAAGAAGTTTAATGATCTAGCTAAATTATAAGGTTGTTTATGGAGATAACCCCTTTGCGATGTCCACTAATTGGACACTTAAAAGATAGGCAACAAGATTTAGACATGGACACTTGAGAAATTAGCTTGACTGAGGTATAAAACTAGCACAAATGATTCAGGCACAACTTCATAACAATGTTTAAGCCACAAAGACCATTTATTATGAGCAGTTTTTAGAACTGGCCACATATCTTCCCATGAATGGCTAGTTTTTACACAAAAATCAAAATAAATAGATGATCTTGGACATGCTGGGTAGAAGTCTCCCTAAGTATCAAAACCTCCTTTGTTCTTTACCCTCTCCTACTCCCCATCAACTAATTAAATACAGAAGAAATACAAAGGGAAGGGTTCCTTGATCAGGCTTGACTATTCCTCTCCCTTTTCACATTTGAAAACCATTTTTCACCAATTTAATAGAGATGTTTGATGAATTGGTGGCTGTTTCACTTAGATAGGATTTCTCTTGGTGTTTAAGGGGTGATTCTAATATCATTTTCTTTCCTTTAGGGAGGTTGCTTGATGTGCATATCTCCAAATCTATGATAATTTTTTCCATCTTGATTGATGACTTGGGTTTGATGGACCTTCTTTTGATGGGAGGACCTTTTATTACCTAATCTAATAATCAAGAGGCTTCCTCCATGTCTGGCATAAACAATTTCTTGGTGTCTTCATAGTGGGAAAAGTATTTTTGCTTAAGTGATTCAATTTTTAGGCATTAGTGAGGATAGTTGTTCCTAAAGATTTTCCAAGCATGTCAATTTGTCTATTATCTTGTTATGATTTACTGTATTATTGTATGGATGTCATTATATGATTAATTGATTTATTAGAATTGACTAATTAAATAGATTAATCCACTTGGTAAATTTTAATTGCTAATTTGTTTAAGAGTTTGGCCTATTCTCAAAATCAAAGTGTCATCTTTTATTTGTTGGGTTAATTTATAGGAAACACACAACAGATATTCATAATTTTTTCGACTAATGCAACACTCAGATACCAATTTTGAAGTTGATTGTAGTAAGAAAAATAGGACACCTCTACAGTCATGTAATGTGCTATCAACTACAATCATGGATTTTTTACTTTGTGATCAATCAGGATAATCTGGTTGTTCTTGTAGAATCTTCATTAGAGATACCAGTCATCTTGATGAAATTCTATATCATAATCTATCAAGAGCATTGTAGAAACTTTTAGTTTCTTCATTAATATGCTTCATGCTAAAAATACTTCTAGTATGCTTGATAGTGATGATTTAGGTTGCACCACCGGATGCAAAAATCATGACAACTGAAAAATTGACAAAAGTAGTTGCACTCTTTTAGGGAGATTGAATTTTTTCTTCTTTGAATTCCTTTTTGGCATCTTAATTAACCTTGCAACTATAGTTGCACTAAATCTGTTAATTGACAACTGAAATTATTCTGTTAAAATTCCCTTTTGGTTTCGTAACTAACATTGCAGTTGTAGTTGTAATGGATCAGTCAAGTGACAAGAATTTTTTTGTACATAGTTTTTGTTTCCCTAAGATTTAATAGGTGATTCTTTGCCTTTTCTTTTTACAGGCTAGTTCAGTTATGCATCTATTTACGGGGAGTTACCAGAGTTCGACTTGAAGGTGGGAAAGCAGACTCTGCCAGCCCCATTTGTAGCATCAGAAAAGCCATGGGAGACCATATTTAGTGGATCATCTCACCGCTACTGTAGAGTGATCACTGCAAATAGATGATGCATATCTACATTTTCTTGTTATATTTCCGATCAAAATTCAGTGATGTCTTCTAAAGTTATTCAAGCTATTGAAGAGTCTACAAGTTTCAAAGTGTCTTCAAAACTATTGAAGGCAGGTTTGAATTGGCTGGAAGGGGGAAAAAAAATCAATTTAAAATGTTTGAGGAGATGAAGCTCTATGCTCTACTATAGCTACTTATGAATTTGATACAACCAAATCTATGGAGGATCTGTTGGAGTTGGTGGACCTCTCACCTTTCTACTGGAGTTTTGAAATTGTCAGTTTTGCTAACTCACCAAATTCAAATCTTGTTGCTTTCAAAATATGTTATATTCCAACATCGCCTTCTACAGTCAAAACCTTTTCCAAAAGGACATTTTCAGTGCAATCGGGTAGATTCTCGATGCCAAGACAGTGAATACCTTAGCTATGCCTTACAATCACAGGACTCATAAGGAGAACCGAATTGGGTTCGTTGTCATGTACTCGCTAACCTTCTTTTTTGCCAATTTTGGTCCAAACGCAACGACTTTTGTTGTCCCTGCTGAGATTTTCCCTGTAAGGCTACGATCTACGTGTCATGGCATATCAGCAGCATCTGGGAAAGCTGGGGCAATTGTTGGGGCATTCGGGTTCTTATATGCAGCTCAGAATCAGGACCCAACTAAGACAAATAAAGGGTATCCACCGGGTATTGGTGTGAGGAATGCGCTCATGGTTCTTGGCGGAGTCAATTTCTTGGGTATGGTGTTTACATTCTTGGTGCCTGAGTCGAAAGGCAAATCATTAGAGGAAATGTCTCAAGAGAACAAGGAAGATGAGGACGGATCGACAGAGATGAGACAGCAGACCTGTCATCGGCATATCAAAATTTGTTGATCAAGGCCATTGTTCATGCAAGGTCTAATATTTAATTGATTGTTTTTGTTCTATAATCCTTTTTAGTTCCACAATTTTCATAGAATAAAGGCCTGTTTGATGATTGTTTTGAGTATTTTTTGTTGTAATTGTTCTAGTGAATTTTGTTTTTAATGTTTTGGGATTCTGTTTTTGAAAACCTGGTTTGTATTTTACAGCAACTATACAGAGAATGCCAACTTTGGTATTTTTTTTTCATATTCTTGTAGCAGTAGCAGCACAAAGGGGGGAGGGGAATTGATATTTCATTTCATATAATAAATATAATATATATATATATAAACGCCACTAAATGACGTCATTGACGTCATCCGTTAGTTTGGAACGGGAGTTAAGACGGATGTCAAAGCTTTTGCGGCGTTTTCAAAAACGCCGTCTAATAGTTTTAGCGATGTTTTGTAAACATTGCAAAGCTATTGCGGCAGCCATATCAACGACGAAAATTTAAACGTCGCTGTAACGTTTTTTGGTGTTTTTCAGGCTTTTAGCGGCGTTTTAAAACTCGTTTTTCTAGTAGTGTTTCCATGATTTATAGGTCCACCACAATATATTACCATTCTTATTTTCTTTCCTCACCACAATCTATTACCATTTTGATTTTCTTTCCTCACCGACATACCACTATTATTGACGTCATCACTTAACCCATACACTATTTATTTATTTACGCTATGTTTAATTGAGAAATTTAAAAAGAAATTTGAAAAAGAAAAAAAAAGTAAAATATGAATAAAATATACATATATTTCACCTAATTTTATACACATTTTCTTTTTTTTTTCTTTCCAAATCGCTTGTCAAAGAGTAATGTTAGAGATCTTAAAAATTCTACCAAATGTCTACATTTGGTAGAATTTCTGAGATCTCTAACATTTTTGCTTCTGAAATTCTCCTACCAAACACAACATTAATTTCCCCAATGCAACATTTTTCGAGGTGATTGGGAGAGGAGTTGGGAATAATGAAGGAAGGTGTGATGATCCCGCCACGTATAATATTTTACATTTAATTAATTCTTATTCTGATTTAATTGTGAAATTCTCAATAAAGTGAAATTGACGAATTGAATTTTTTAATTTCGAGTATCAGACTATATGAGAGTTTAATTAAATATCCGATTCAGTTTAGTAAAGTTGAAATTTTATTAATTGGGTCCGAATTGAAGTTGATTAAGTTATAAAATATATATATATATTTTAAATAAATAAATAATAATACTGATAATAAAATAAATATATAAAACAATATATCCAATTACATAGCTATATGTGCTAAATGTAATCTAATTTGACATTGGGTTATCAAATATGTGATTAATATATTATTTGAGGCCAAATGAATACAACTATGAGATTATGAGAATAATTGGGCCAAATGATAATATAGTGAAAGGTGTGCCATGAGTTGGACCCATATGAGATAGGCCATTTGTTAAGCCTATGAAATAGGTGGCATGAATCAGCAATTAGAGTGATTAATTATGGGGTGAGTCACCACTATAAGCTCTAGTACAAAAGAGTGAATATGAAGCCACGAAACCAAAGAGAAAAAGAGAGACAAAAAGGAAGAAGAAAATAGTCTCAAAAAGTTAGTGGAAATAGGAGAGAAATAATAGGAATTAATATTAAGGTGAGTTATATTATACTTTGAGTCACCATAATATATTTTACGTATGTTTTGAATTACCATAATTTATTTTATACAAGTTATATTTTATAACTTGTATTTATATTTCAATTACGTTAATTATTTTTTGAACTCCATTTGCTTATATTGAAACCCATGGATATATTTGTTTAAATTTTAGAAATTATTTGATAATGATTTTATAAGCAATTATTTTCTATAAGTACCACCACGGGAGTCCCATGCCTTGGGAGATTTAAATAACCAGTGGCCTCTGTTTGACCACTTTGTGGTCCTCTGTTTATCATGAATCCATTGACCTCTGTTCTGATTGTCACTTTGGTGACCTCTGTTCTGTTTTGTTTTATTCGGTACCGTGATTATGATTATTTGCTTATATAATTTCCGCATTCTGCTTATGTTATTTAAAATTAGTTATGTATTTCAGCTACCAAACTAATCTCTGTTTAGCCAAATAATTATCCATGATAATTTTTGTACCTTCATGCTCACTGTATAATATTTCTCGCTTTGCCATGTGGTTATAGTTGTCAACCACTTTTAAGTAACGTGTCAAGGCTAGTGCATGGGGTAGGCACAAGGCACTTGTAGTCATAGTACAACTCTGGAATTGCAATTGAATTGAAGCTCCAATATATACGTTTTTGTTATATTTAAATAAGATTTGGGTACCCTTTTATTTTACTCTGCTGCACTATTAATTTGTTATGACTTCAGTTATTAGCTTGTCGTAATGCCGAACCTCTCGGTACCAGGTTTGGGTCATGATAAAATGGTATTAGACCAATGATTTTTTTTAAAAAAAAAATATTGGAGTATAGGACACACACACAATTATGTAGTGGGATAAGGGTATACATGATAAGTTTGTGCGATTTTGTACCAAATTTGATGTAAACATAACAGGAAAATAAAAATGAATGGCACCAGGTGCTGCCAGTGGTGAGTAAGAAAGAATAAGTGTTGTGCACCTTGTGTGTTTGGTCTGCATGTTTGGTCCGTATCTAAATAGAAAAAGAAAAAGATTAATTGGCAAGAGTGGGTGGTAGGTATAGGAAAAGAAAAGTGAAAGGGTTTCTGAAACTGTCAGATTTTAAGTTGCTCAAAATCAAGTTTCGAGCATACAGGAGGTAGGTCTCAACAAGAGGAGTCTAGACCTAGAAAGAATAGGCAAAACGAAGATCGGAGTGGACTACACGCGCCGGTCAAATCTTTGCACGTAAAGTCAACATGAAATTAGAAAGCCACGCACAGCCAGAGGTTAAAGATGACCATTTGGTAGCTAATCTAGATACTTTAAATATTTATTTGGGACAAGAGTGAGTTTAGCTTAGTGATTAAGGCGTATGGTACTAACAATGTAATCAGGAGTTCGAATCCTCTTAACAGCGTTCGAGGATTTAAATGTTTAGGTAGATATCATCACAGAATATTTTGTTAATATCAACAAAATATTCTGAAGATTGCAATCGGTCCTTAAAGTTTTCAAAAATTACAATTCGGTCACGGGGTTCCTAGAAATTTTCATTTTGGCTCCTGTAGTTGTGAAATCACAGTTTGGCCCCAGGAGTTTGAGAAATTTGCTCTTTTATATTTAAGGATGGAAATGATAGGTGGTCAGTCATGTGTTTGGCATTAAAATTTTGTGTGATCATACATACAGAAGCTGTATGCATCTAGTAAGTAAGTGATAAATTGTGCATTCAGGAATGTGTACATATGTAAGTATTAAGGTTAAAACCTATGAGCTATAGGGAACTTTGAGGATTATAAGAGGACCGAGACGTGTTTAGTAAATAGCCTAAGCATTAGGTCTAAGAATTTAGAGCTGTTATTAAATGTTGATAATTAGAAGGAAACTGAAATGCGATGTTTAGTAAGTGTGGTATTAAGGCCAAGAGCCAAGAACTATTGAGGAATGTCTAACGTTATAAGGACATTAGAATTGTTAACTGGTATATTAGGGAGTACAAATATGATGACTTGTGAAACTACAGGTTTATAGGAATTAACGATTATTATGGAACTTTGACGATGAAAATAGGCTGGGATATGTTTGTTTAATAAGTTTAGTGTTGAAGTGAGGAGCTATTGTGAAATCTATGATGCGATAAGGAAAACGTAATTTTTGACTTGCACATTAGGAAATGCAAGCATATTGATGGAAGTAATGAAAGCTATGTGGTTACATGTGAAGGTAAGCTATAAGAACATTTCGGGAAGTTGAAATATCTTATGATGAATGAAGAGCATGGAACTATGGTAATTGGAGGCTAGGAAATTATTTAATATGAAGAAGGTATGTTGTTTTTGGGAGGGACCTAATGTCTGAGCCATAGGTTCTCATACTTTTGTTGAGTGACCTTGCAAGTCTGATTGAAATCAGGTTCGACCGGCGTAGCTTCACATCTGAAATTCTCACTCAACTTCATGGAAATGAATAGGTTGCCCTATTGATGACCTTGTATAAGTATTTGACTTACAGTTGAATATGTCGTGTTATGTTCCAAGCTAACTAATATTACCCCAAGTATTATCTCATTTTGCCTTGTGACTTAAGGAAAAGATGATGAGAAGTGCAAATGATGTGGAAGTTGTTGAATCTTTGTTAGAATGTAATGAAACCTATGCAAACATGTCATGAGAAACGACAAGGATCAAAAGAAAAAGTTAAATGTGGAATTAACAAGAGAATAAAAGAAGATATTTAGAAGTTTTGTGGTACGAGAGGCAAACAATCCTAAGCAAAGTCGTAAAAAAATGAGCCTACCCTCAACATGTCCAACGTATTAAAAACCGCATAGACAGTTATGTCATTGACTTATGAGTGGATACTTTAATAGGACATCGGATGAGAGATTGTCAATAAAAATAGAGCAAAATAAATAAATAAACAAATGTTAGTCAATGCAAAAAGTCTTGAATTAGAATTGACACCCTTCTAAATACTTGAATTGATTGTGGATAAATTTAGAACTCATCTACTTGAGCATTTGAAACTTGATTGAGATTGTTATAAGGAAACTATTTGCAAAGTGTCTATATGTTAATGGATTCAAGATCCATCCATTCATTTGAAGTCAATTGTTATAAGATAAATGTATAATTGGGAATATTATTGGGTAAAACTGTTTCATCGCTAGTTAGAGAATTATATTATTTGGGAACGTTGTACTATAAGTATGGCCCGATACTTTCGATATGGACCCTTGAATGTAATGTTGCATGTGAATGGATTTTCGATCTATTAAGTGAATGTGATCATATACCTAAGTGAGTCGTTTTTGACTTCTAAAATTAAATAGTTATCTTGTGGAACCAATGGAGAAACTTTTTCCCCACCGATTTGACTTGATGGCTTATGAATTCCATAAGAACAAATAACCAAATTATTGTGGTAAAAAAATTTATGGATTTAAATTTGTTATTGGGGTTGTATCACATACCCAACCTATTTTGAAGACTCCATATGGGATGTCAATAGGGGAGTACTTTGATTTGTTGAAGCTAAGTAAGATCATGAATATCATTTGTCTATTTGGAGACATGTGGATTATTGGAAATATAAAGATTATTAGAAGATATGTGAATAACTAAATAAAAATATATGTGATTGATATAGTAGTATGTTGGAATTAATATATTTTTTGGCTTAATATTACGAGGATGACTTCAAGGTCTGCTATGCTTTACTAAATAGTTTTTGATGACAATATGAATTAGGAGGAGTCACAATTTGGGTTATTAACCACTAAATGAAAATGAGCTAAACTCCTGTGATGAGGAAATCAAATGATGAGGAAAGTTACTTGGGAAAAGTAAGGACATATGATTAGTTTTCAGGTACAAGCGCCTTAAGTTTGAAGGACCAAACTTTTTAAGGGGGAAAGATTGTGACGACATTGCTATGTATAACATTTTACATTTAATTAATTTTATTATGATTTAATTATGGAATTCTCAATAAAGTGAAATTGACGAATTGAATTATTTTAATTTTGAATATCGGACTATATGAGAGTTTAATTAAATATTCAATTCAGTTTAGTAAAGTTGAAATTTTATTAATTGAGTCCGAATTGAAGTTAATTAAGTTATAAAAAGAAAACAATATATATATATATATAATAAATAAATAAATAATAATACTAATAATAAAATAAATATATAAAATAATATATCCAATTACATAGCTATATGTGCTAAATGTAATCTAATTTGACATTGAGTTATCAAATATGTGATTAATATATTATTTGAGGCCAAATGAATACAACTATGAGATTATGAGAATAGTTAGGCCAAATGGTAATATAGTGAAAGGAGTGCCATGAGTTGGACCCATATGAGAGAGGCTATCTGTTAAGCCCATGAAATAGGTGGCATGAATCAGCAAGTATAATGATTAATTATGGGTTGAGTCACCACTGTAAGCTCTAGTATAAAAGGGTGAATATGAAGCCACGAAACCAAAGAAAAAAGGAGAGACATAAAGGAGGAAGAAAATAGTCTCGAAAAGTCAGCGTAAATAGGAGAGAAATAGTAGGAATTAATATTAAGGTGAGTTATATTATACATTGAATCACCATAATATATTTCACGTATATTTTGAATTATCATAATTTATTTTATACAAGTTATGTTTTATAACTTATATTTATATTTCAATTACGTTAATTATTTTCTGAATTCCTTTTGCTTATATTGAAACTCATGGATATGTTTGTTTAAATTTTAGAAATTATTTGACAATAATTTTATAAGTAATTATTTTCTATAAGTAACACCACGGGAGTCCCATGCCTCAGAGGACTTAAATAACCATTGGCCTTTGTTTGGCCACTTTGTGGTTCTCTATTTATTATGGATCCATTGACATCTGTTCTGATTGTCACTTTGGTGACCTCTGTTCTATTCTATTCTATTTGGTACTGTGATTATTAAAATTTGCTTATATAATTTCCGCATTCTGCTTCTGTTATTTAAAATTAGCTATGTATTTCAGTTACCAAACTAATCTCTGTTTCGTCAAATAATTATCCATGGTAATTTTTGTACCTTTCTGCTCACTGTATAATATTTCTCGCTTTGTCATGTGATTATAATTGTCAACCACTTTCAAGTAACGTGTTAAGACTAGTGTATGGGGTAGGCACAAGGCACTTGTAGTCATAGTACAGCTCTAGTATTGTAATCGAATAGAAGCTCCAATATATATGTTTTTGTTATACATAAATAAAGATTTGTATACCCTTTTGTTTTATTTCGCTGCACTATTAATTTGTTAAGACTTAATTTATTATCTTGTTATGACGCCGAACCTTTGGGTACCGGGTTTGGGTCATGACAGAAGGGTAAGGAAGAGTGTGGAAGTTACGGGTAGAGTTATGCAAAATACCATTTAATTCGTTAAAATTGTATTAATTTGCATCAATTAGCACTTCTCTATCTACTGATTGTGGATTAAATTTTAAAATTTATAATTCATTTTCGTAATCGTTCCACTCTACTATAGTTAATATATATATATATATATTATATTTTTTAACCTCTAATAAAATATTAAAGTAAAAATCAGTGTGAGAGAGATTTAAGATGTGAAATTTGTTATAAATTAATAATTATATATATGAAACATATTATATAAAATTAGGCCTCGTTTGGGAACAGACTAATTTAGTAACTTTTTGGCTATTTGGCTAAAATATGAGCTAAAAAAAACTAGTATGTTTAGGATGGTTTTTTGAATTTTTACGAAAAAATATGCAAAAATTAGAGAGAAAAGAGAATTTTTGACTTTTTGGTATAGGTTGTTGGCTTTTTGGCTAATTTAGTAATTTTTTTACTTCTTAGCTAAAAAAGAAGGTTCCCAAACGAGGCCTTAGTTTGTGTTATATATATGAAAAATATTATGCAAATTAGTATTGTATATTGTGTAAATGTTTGATAATTTGTTAGAATATTATTCAATCCACCCAAAACTGCCCAAACCATTATTTGTCAATCTTCCAATCCGTTATTCGATTTGTAATTTTACTCTCAAACTGTACCATGCACACCCCTAATCATAGGATAGAAAAGGGGACAATACAAAATTTTTGAATAAGACTAATGCTGTATTTGGTTAGGAGATTTAAGAAGGGATTTGAAAAGAGAAATGAAAAAGGTAGGTGAAATATAAATAAAACATACCTAAATTTCACATAATTTTACACACATTTTCTCTTTTCGTTTTTCCCTTTCCAAAACCCTTTTCAAATCTCTCAACCAAACACAACGTAAAAGAGACAAAGACATTTTCCCTCTAAAATAGAAACTACTTGAAAAAATTCACTTTGTTCAAACTATATCACATTTGTGTAATTTTATTTTCTTGAATCATCAATTTGAACAATTATTCCCTTAAACCATTGATATTAATTTATTTCTCCTCTAACCAACTATTGACATTAACTCATGTTAACCCTAACCATTAACATAGTTGATATTTTTATAGAATATCACACATGCTAGCAGAAACGCAATTGACTGAAGGTATTAATTCTGGTGATCCATAATGTGGAAATAAATATCTAAATACCTTTCAACAAAACACAATTAATTGATTTGAAAATATTCAACAAAAACACAACATATATACAATTGATAGTAGCAAAGTATTGCCTGTGCATGTAATACATCATCCACGCAATGTGCTAAAATATAACAAAAACATTATAGTGTGGCGATAGATATAATATTTTGTAAAATTATTAATTTCATTAACAATTTGAAATAAGAGTGAATTAATGTCAATAATTTATGAAAATAATTATTTAAATTGATAGTTTAGATAATAAAATAACACACAAGCATAATAATTTGAGAGAATAAAGTGAATTTTTTTTTTTTGGGTATATCAGAAATAAATTTATTTTTGAAAATACTATTTTGTTTACATATCTAATATTCTTTGATTAATTACATTAAAATAATATAATACAGCCAATGGACGAACCAATTTAAAGAGAAGGATTGACTTTCAATTCATGAAAACTAATGAGGTTGTTAGAGAATTTTTACATTTCAGCACTCGTTTGGCAAAGCTGGTTTTGGGGACTAAATGGCGGTCCCATTTTAGAATAGATTATTTTAGTAATTTTTTAAATTTTTTAATAAAAATATGAGATAAAAAAATTAATATATTTAGAATGACTTTTTTATTTTTTATAAAAATATGTGTAAAAAGTAGAGAGAAAATGAAATTTTTGACTTTTTAGTATAAGTTATTGGTTTTTTATTTTTTTTAGTGATTTTTTCACTGTTTGGTTAAAACAGTGGGTTACCAAATGAAACCTAAAAAGAAAAAATAAATTAAAAAGTTAATAATACAAAATATCATATCCAAATCATAATCATTTCATTTTTTTTATCACAAAAGTTAAAAAAGTAAAAAAATTTATCCCAAATGATATTTTTTAACCTCAAACTAAAATAACTAAAAAACTAAAAAGCTAACAAAGAACTCTCATTGTAGTTTGAATTGTTTCACGTGTAGACATTGTGGCACTATTTGGCATATCTTATTTTGGTATATTTTTTTAATTTTTTTTTAGGTCATATCATTTTTTATAAAAATATATTTATTTAGATAATTCTAAACACCCTATGGCCCCATTTGTTTTCAGTGGTAGAATAAAAGGAATTGAGAGTGAATGAATTAATAGTGATGGGATTGTTCGTGAGAAGGTTAAGTAAAATTATGTTTATTTTGATGGTACTTGTTAGTGTAGGAATTGTTAAATTATTATTCTATAAAAAAAATATAAAATATTAAAACAAATAAAATTATGATTTTTATTTAACAAAAAATACAAAAATATTAAACATTAATGTTAAAAAAAATGCCCAACATGTATAATAATAATAAAAAAAATCAAATCCCATGGGACTAATTTCCTAATACCGCCTCTACTTTCTCCATCTCAATCCTAATATCAAGACCCATCCTAATCCCATGAGATTATAAATTTTCTCTCCATCTCTCAAAATAAACACAATATATAGTGAATCTCACATCTATTTCAATCCCAATTTCACCTCTATCTCCTAGAATAAACAGGCCAACGTATCTATCTACTATATCACATAAGACATAGTAGTGAACAAAATATGAGCAAGAATGGCAAAAAATTGATTGAAAGGGATAAATTTCACCCCCTTGTGTTAATTTAACCTGCATTAACTTTATTCTAAAAATTTTCAGATTACATCAATTTAATCTAATTGATACAACCTTTTAAAAATTAAACTGAAATTAATAGATAAAATAATTTAGTCACTTTTTAAATATGATTGAGGGGTTAATGTTTATTTGAAATGATTCATTCCTTTCTATAAAGTCCATCCATTTTGCATTTATTTTTGCCTAGTTTCTTAACACATAATAAATTAAATTAAAGAGCATTCAAGCTAAAAAATCATTTCTAAACCTTTAAGTCAATAGGTGCGAGGTTAAATTTTTTTTTTCCCCGCCCAAATAACATTATTTATCTGAAAGGACACGTATATGTTCAAAGTTTACCTATGTGTCTATTTGTTCCAATATCACACATCTATCCAAAATGTCGCATATTTTGTACACGTCACCTAGTTGTCCAAATATCTGTTAATATGCCAACCATCTATATATACGCATCTATTAGAGGTGTTTGCGATTCGGTTGCGGCCGGAAAACCTCTAATCCGCTATCTGTCTGTCAGATTGTTGGATTGAAAAAAATCAATCCGCATCCGTCCGCTGGATTGACGAATGCATATTTTTTAACCTCAAACTAAAATAACTAAAAAACTAAAAAGCTAACAAAGAACTCTCATTATAGTTTGAATTGTTTCACGTGTAGACATTGTGGCACTATTTGGCATATCTTATTTTAATATATTTTTTTAATTTTTTTTTAGGGCATATAATTTTTTATAAAAATATATATTTATTTAGATAATTCTAAACACCCTATGGCCCCATTTGTTTTCAGTGGTAGAATAAAAGGAATTGAGAGTGAATGAATTAATAGTGATGGGATTGTTCGTGAGAAGGTTAAGTAAAATTATGTTTATTTTGATGGTACTTGTTAGTGTAGGGATTGTTAAATTATTATTCTATAAAAAAAATATAGAATATTAAAACAAATAAAATTATAATTTTAATTAACAAAAAATATAAAAATATTAAACATTAATGTTAAAAAAAATGCCCAACATGTATAATAATAATAAAAAAAATCAAATCCCATGGGACTAATTTCCTAATACCGCCTCTACTTTCTCCATCTCAATCCTAATATCAAGACCCATCCTAATCCCATGAGATTATAAATCTTCTCTCCATCTCTCAAAATAAACACAATATATAGTGAATCTCACATCTATTTCAATCCCAATTTCACCTCTATCTCCTAGAATAAACAGGCCAACGTATCTATCTACTATATCACATAAGACATAGTAGTGAACAAAATATGAGCAAGAATGGCAAAAAATTGATTGAAAGGGATAAATTTCACCCCCTTGTGTTAATTTAACCTGCATTAACTTTATTCTAAAAATTTTCAGATTACATCAATTTAATCTAATTGATACAACCTTTTAAAAATTAAACTGAAATTAATAGATAAAATAATTTAGTCACTTTTTAAATATGATTGAGGGGTTAATGTTTATTTGAAATGATTCATTCCTTTCTATAAAGTCCATCCATTTTGCATTTATTTTTGCCTAGTTTCTTAACACATAATAAATTAAATTAAAGAGCATTCAAGCTAAAAAATCATTTCTAAACCTTTAAGTCAATAGGTGCGAGGTTAAATTTTTTTTTTCCCCGCCCAAATAACATTATTTATCTGAAAGGACACGTATATGTTCAAAGTTTACCTATGTGTCTATTTGTTCCAATATCACACATCTATCCAAAATGTCGCATATTTTGTACACGTCACCTAGTTGTCCAAATATCTGTTAATATGCCAACCATCTATATATACGCATCTATTAGAGGTGTTTGCGATTCGGTTGCGGCCGGAAAACCTCTAATCCGCTATCTGTCTGTCAGATTGTTGGATTGAAAAAAATCAATCCGCATCCGTCCGTTGGATTGACGAATGCAAATTGAGTGGATTAGCGGATGGATGCGAATTGTTTTTGCGGATTAAACTTTTATAAATTTTGATCATAATACAACTTGTCAATAGTTGTTTTGGATAACAATCAAACTCAACATAACCAAAAGATTATCAAGTAAATTGTCAAATACTAATAATAAATACATATAAGAAAATTATGTATTATAAAAACTGTTTCATTACTTTTTTTTTATTTTAAAACTATTTAATTTGATTTTTTTTGAATGACAAAATTAAGCCTTATATTTTTCACACAAAAATACCAAAAAGGATTTTCAAATTGAAAACACAATAGAATCTCTAAACTTTTTTTTAATTGAAAATACAAATAAAATATCTAAACAAATTGGAAACACAAAATCTTACAAATTACTAGGGGGTGCTCACGGTTTGACGGTTCGGCTGCAGCCAAAAAAATCTCAAATCCGCAATTTGTCCAAAACTAAGTGGATTGAGAAAAATCAATTCGTAACCCTCCACTCGTCATTAAGCATCCGTCCAATTATGAAAAAGTCTGTAGTTCCAAGTCATGACCCCCTATAAGGAGAGACAGCATGGAGAAGGACAACATCCTGTGTTGTACCAAAGAGGGCGACATATACGAAGGTCTGTACCAGATAGGGATAAAGCAGAGGTGTTTACTGTCTTTGTAGACAATTTGCCGTCGTCTATGAATTCGAAAGGTTTGTCTTTTTTGTTCAACAAGTTCGGAGTGGTGAAAGACGTGTTCATACCAGATAAGACTAGGAAAGCTACTAGGACAAGGTTTGGATTTGTTCTGTATGATTGTGCAGTAGCTACAGAGGTGGCTATCCAAAAAGCTGATGGGATATGGTGTGATGACTGTGCTATTAAAGTCAACATGGCTGAGTTTGGAAAGGCCCAGTTTCGTAGCCAGCATGTGTCCATTTTCAAACCAAAGGAAGGTAAAGACAAAAGCCGTGTTTCCAGCTTGGGGTGGGAACATAAACAACAGCCATATGGAGGAGACAGAAAAAGATCATTTGTTGAAGTTATAAGAGCTAAGAACGACGTTCTGTGGTGGTTTGCGCAAAAGAAGAGGGTAATGGCTGGTTATTTGGAAATATCATTGTGAAATTAAGAAGCCATTTTAGCTTTGTGGATTTTAAGGGTGCTGTACATCTTAAGGGGTCTGATGACATAGTAGTCAGGCAAGGTGGAGGAAGAGATGCGGTGTTGACATTTCAATCGATGGTGGACATGGAAGAAAAATTAATCCTTCTCGGTGATCTACTAGACGAGTGGTGTGAATCTATTTCACAATGGAAACAAGGTATGTGTATGGACCAAGAACGTTTTGTATGGCTAAGTTGCTTTGGAGTCCTATTGAATCTATGGAGCTGTAGTACATTTATCAACATTGGAAAGACTTGGGGTGAGGTTATAGAAATTACAGAAGAAACGGCTAGAATGTCCTCTTTCGAATGTGGTAAGATTAAGGTAGTAACAAAGTGTAAATCAAAGTATTATATTACAGCGGGAAAAAATGTCAGAATCATACCTTGTAGCGAAGAATCTCGTGGGTAAATCACGTGCTTCCAAAATCTGAACAACGAACCCAGCAGTGGAGTGATACTACAAAATGAGTATCACCCACACAAGTCACAGTGCAAAATGACTTGATTGTTGTTTTATGGGAGAGAGTCAGAGAGAGAGTATGGGAAAAATGGTTATGGGTAAAAACCACATAACGTATATCTGATGTACGTATCTCATAGATTAACCATATAATCTGATATATAACCACATATATATCAATCTATCCATCTATCCATATCTATTGATATGATAGTTATAGATATCCTGAATGGTTATCCAAATAAGTTTTGAATTCAAATTCAAACTTATATGGATAAGGTTCAAAAGGTTTAAGTTCAAAGGGTCATGCCACATGGGCGCCCAATTTCTAATATCTCTCACTCGCACATGAGTTGACATGACATTGCCACATCTCTTATCTCAATCTCCCCAAAAAATAAACAATCTCATACTAGCCATTACACCGTGTGACTGCTGAGAACACCTGCATGTGGGAGCTCTATACTAGAAACTCAAAATGAGCCAGTATAGAGACATCAACCCCAAAAGAACAGAAATAGTGTCTCATATACCCCAGACCCATCTAATTACACCGGTCCAAAAAACATCTCTAATCCCTCAAAAGAGCATGTTTGACCCTCTCAATTCTTACAATATATTCACACTCAATTCGCCTCTCATACAGAGCGATGTGAGTTGCCGGCAATGAATATACAACAGTGGTGTAATACTAGATGATCTTTCCTTTGCCCTCATGCCATTTAGTTTAGGATTGACCGCTTTCCCAGTGATGTCCCTTAAGGCCGAATCATACATGGCCGCAGGTAACATACCAAAGTAGCAGAACATCAACCCCTTATCTTATGACATAGTCAAAAGTCACAAAATGGTACATAAATGAAAGTCATATCAATAATGACACGTAAGACTCACACGGTGAGGAAACAGGGATTCATTCTCTTACCTCATTACTCGGTCGCCAAGCACATATAGTATGAATACATGCTACGGTGGAGTAACTCTTTCATAAAGAGTGACGTCATACTCGATACACCGTACAGATATTAGTCTAGTCGCTTTCTAGCGCCTAACCCGAATTCTCTATTTGCCCGCCTTCTAGGCGCCAAATGAGATCTCGAATCTGGCTAATCATAACAGGCACAACATGGAAAGTGGGTACTAACATCCATGTTTAGTCATTAATACGACCTTATCTAGGTTGTAACCAAGGCGACATGCATAGTGGATAAGTGGTGATATTTTTTATGTGTATTCAGTTGAACTCATTTTTTGGGGATATTTATGCCATTAGT